>WSZQ02067030.1:9629-25983 GCA_019419845.2 Weissflogia rhopalogaster
AAGCTTGGCAGAAGAACTTTTGAGCGGGTGAAGTTTTGTCACACTCACCTTAGTTTATTATTAATATGCCTATACAACACAACTTGGGATGGATTCATGTTTTTTCTTTGTTTTTCTTTGCAGGCGGATGTTTTGGTTTCGTTTCGCGTGAAATTGGGCATGTTGTCGATTATGATAAAACAACAACAACAACAACAATAATAATAGAAATATAACAGTGTTTTTTTAAATAAATATGTGTTTAATAAGATGATGTTAGAGAAAAAGAAGAATAAGAAGAAAGAGAAAAGTATGAATAAGATGGTGGATATAGAAATGAGGATGAAGAAAGCAGTAGAAAAATGGAGGTGGTTAAAAAGGTGAACACAAGTGAAGAAAGAAGTAGGGATTTCAAGCGGAAGGTTGGTGTAACGAAGGTAGAGTTCGAGGCTGCGAGATGGGATGAAGAAGTGGAAAGGAGACGATGATGATAAAAAGAAAGTGGAAGCCATGCAACAAGGTTTTGTAAAGAAGTGGGAAGATATGAAGAGAAAGATGACGAGAGTAGAAAAATGACAGGAATTAAGGGATAGAGAATAAATGTGGAAATGAGATCATTTTCGCCCACCTAATGCGCCTAGCAGCCTAGTGGTAGCGTCTCGGCTTATCACGTAAGAGGCCGGGATTCGATTCTCCGTGGTGGGCAATCCGTACGGTGAATTATAATTAGTAATTCACCCACTACACACCACACCCACTACAACACAAAACATTATTCAACATAAACATTCCACACATAACATTCAACATACAACAACAACAAAAAAACTCACAAATTGTAAAACATACACAAATAAATTGAAATAGCCATTAAAATCTTAAAATAAAAATATATTAACAAACCTAACTTAATTAAATATAATATATCGTAACCTAACTTCAACTGATCTAAACAAAATTTAATGTGAAATTATCTTCAACCACTAACTAGTATAACAATGTAAAGTAATCAAATAAATATGCCATTAGTAATCCCAGTCAGCTAAATATGACAACGCAGCCTGAACAATATAACCGCAACTGTCATGTCACATCTCCGACGCCAACGTGATTTCGGGCCAACCAAGGGATGACCAAACATCATCTCCTACCTCTCTCTCTGATACTCACGACTTAAAATCACTCCAACCACAATCCTTACACCCAACTCCTTCCAACATAACATCAATTTATCTCAATTTAATATCCACTCATATTTCCTTGGCAATATCGAAATACGTTGAAATATGAAACTACAGAAAACTTCAAAACGACTATTCGACTATTTCCACTTTTATTTGTGTTATATAAAGCAAATTATACTACATTTATTTTTCTTCAGACATTATTTATACAACCACCAGATCATTACACGAAAGTTTTATTTATTTAGGAAAAATATAAACGAATTAGAACCCTTAGAATGATCTGTAAATATCAATCACATTATTTACGTTTATTTTGTACGATAATATCAAAATTTCCATGATAAACTAGGGAGCAATGTTTCTTTTTGATTGCCGGTTGTTGTATTTTCTTGTCCATGATTTATGTCTTGTGTTCCACATTCTTACGTACAGCTATTGAGCTTGTAGATAAGGAGGTTATGTTTGAGTGAATGAGTGTGTAAACGTAAAATAAAAGCGTAGAAACATGTATAACATATATGCTTTTCGTGGTTTTCGTTCACATGCAATGTTTGGAGAGAAAAAAGTAGATTGTTTCTGTTTATAGACTCTTTTTTTTATACATTTTCGACATTAGTATAACATGTCACATATAACCCATGACTATATTTCTCTTCGTTCTCTTGGTTGGTTGGTCATAATATCTAGAAGTAGCATAAACATATTTGTTTTGTTTTATTTTGTTACATTTTGCTGGTCGAAATAATGCAACCCTTACTAGAGAAAGATAAAAAATTCAATAAATGGTGTATGCGCCGGTAAATTGCATTTGTCCCATAACAACACCTATATTTTAATATTCTTAAACAAAGATATGGCTAGAAAGCGATTGGCATAATGGTGCATTCGCCGATAAACTTTATTTTCCCCTAGAAACTATGAATAATCCAATAGCAAGATTATGTTAATATCATATTACAGGTTCTAGTGTGGTATTTCATTATCATTATTAAGAATAGTTCAGATAAGAAACCGGTAGATAACGGGCCGATGCGTCGATACACATTGTTTTTCTACAAAAATAAGTATACTTTATTATCGAAATATTAAGCATGATATTACAATTTTGTGAATTCACATACAGTTCACATGCAGCTCTCTATCCATGAAATATTCAAACTATGAAACATACACTAAACTTGTACAATAAATCGCATGTATCTCAAGCGCCTTAAGTAACTGAAATGAGTTTGTAAGTTGGTTGAACATGATTAAACCTCGAGTCAAATAACCGTCATACATCGTATGCGATGCACTCAGATGCAGCACGGTTGTGCAATGCACACGTCTGTCTTTTTCTTTGCATACTCGCATGTTGTGTATATAGCGGTATGCCTGCCCGGCGCCTCCACCGATGCACGGTGTAGGCACTCGTGTTAATTATTAATCTGCCACTTAGATCCACAGCCACGAACGTGTAATAATTATGCAACTTTGCGTTTCGTAGGCGGGCCGAAGAGTGGCGGCGCGCTCCCTGCCTACTTGTAGTAGAAGAGCAGCAGGGGAACAGCAGGAGAACAGCGTATGCGGTATCAATTTTGCACACGCTGCGGGCGTCGGCATGACGCACATGGGGCACGCGTGTAAATGGTTAATATTTGGCCTGAATTTGCATCGGATGAGTTTAACCTACAAATACCAGCTCGACGACAGCGTTGGCGATAGCTGCGCATGCAATATTGCATTGTTTCCAAACATATTTGTATTATTTGGTTGAAAATTTAAATTTTAGATTTTCATGCAGGATATTTGGGTTTAATAATTATCATTTAACGCTATTGTAATAGATTATAAGATATTTATCAGAAGTTGTTGAGTTTATTTTAAAAAAATACCGGCGCATCCACCATTTTTGCTCGGAGATACTATGAAAATATGTAAAATTTACGAGTTGTCTGGCTCCTCCACCATTTTAAATTATCACAAAACCAATTAAGTCCATTTTAATGACATAACTTGATCTCAAATGATATTAATATTTTGTTTGACATAACTAATAACTCTCCTGGATCGCAGAATGCAGAATGACGCACGAAGACCACGCGTGTAAATGCTTAAATTACCAGATTAACAACGTGAATGGCGATAGCTGTGCAAATTATACGGTACAGTTTAACAAAGATATTGGCATTGTTTAATTGAAAATGTGCTTTATACATTTTCATCCAAGATATTTTGGTTTAATAATTATCATTTAAATTTGTAGACTTTATTTGAAATTTTATCAACGCATTCAACATTTTTACTGAGGTACACTTCAGGAAAGTTTAAACTATTATGAAATGATAAAAATTGTGTAAAATATTGGAAGATGCTGGAAACTATCAAACTTGACCCTCCTTGCTCCTCCACCATTTTCAATTAACGCAAAAGCAGTTAAATCTATTTTAATGATATAATTCAACTTGATCACGAATAAAATCTATATTTTGCGCCTTAACCATTTTAACAGAAAAATTATAAGCATTTATTGGCTATTAGAATCACTCAGAAAAATGTATACAATATTAAAAAATGTTAGAAAATAAACGATTACATCGGCTCCTCCACTATTTTCATTTTACTCTGAATATATTATTTAAATATATAGATTCTTTAATTTTCTAAATTTGAGAGTTTATTTAACACAAGTGACCGGCGCCTCCACCACCTAAAAAGGAAAAGTAAAAGGCGCTTTAAACTATTAGAGAATATTATAAAATTAAATATAAAATATTAGGAAATGTTAGAAAAGAGACTACTCCACCATTTTCAATTATTATCGCAAATCCAATTAATTCAATTATAAAGATTGAAATTAGCTTGATCACAAATCAAATTATTTTAATTGTTATAGAATAATTGGAACTCACTACTTTGTAAAAAAGAATCTTAGCTATTCTATTTTAAACAGTTAAACTATCTACATTCAAGCGATTTCGATTTCAGCGAATTCGTTTAATTAAACTGCCTGAATGTATGTGTATGCAAGTGTGTTTGTATATGTGACAATTGAACGAGAATGTGTCTGACAACGGCATCGAGGTGCGGACGTGTTCGTATCCGGATCGGAAAATGCTTTGCATAATTTCAAGGGTTGGAGGCACGTCGCGTACGATTGGCAGTTGCTGGTTTGTTATGTTGGCGCTCACTGTGACACGGTCGCCACGCCACCGCCGCCGCCACCGACCGAAAGGAATTTGACAAACCTGCGCGCCATTCCGCACCGGTAATTGTACTTGCAAATGAAGCCCGTAATGAATATTGTTCGATTATTCCAGACGAATAAAGTTTAGGTCTTAAATTAATGCCGTATAATTATTTAAATTTGTTTAACTCACAGAGGCAAACACATACAAGGCAGTATATAAATACTTAATAAGTCCAATCAAACTTTATTTATATATCTTGATCAAGATTGATTTTTTTATATAACTACAAGGCGTGACGAGTCTAAGAGGAAAAGGTCGCAACTCGTTTCGCCAATTCGGAAGGATTATAAGGGTTGATTGATCCACAATCAACTCAACCAGCAGTGGCGGGCCTCCATATATAATGGCGGACCGTAAAACGTCGGCAATAAATGTTTGCAGGTGGATAAAGTAATCCGGGACATGTGTTTGCAGCGAATTGTCACCCGAAGCGATGGCCTAATGCTAGTGGTAGCAGCCAACGACGACGGTAGTGGAAGCAGTTGAGACGGTAGAGGCGCCGGTAGTGACGGTGGCTGTAGCGTTGATAGAGAACGCAGGGGTGGGTCAGCCACTATTTCAAAATGTGCAAGTCCAGCTGCTATCTCTTTTAATAAAAGTTGCTGAGCGCCGTAAAGTTTGGCATGCATATTCCTCTATTCCTCGATAGAGTTGGATTTGTAAAAAAGTTGTGGAGGCGCCGGGCATTATTATTTTCTCATATTATTGGAATGTCTGTTTTTGATCAATAATTTTATTTATTTGTGACAATGTCTAAAAATATATAGAAATATGTTTGTGCTTTATTATAGTATGATGAGGAATTATATAATATTTGAATATTTAATATTATGACAGTTTTAATCTTAATTAATAGAAAGTGAATATTCATATGAACAAAAATGGGAATTTTTTTTCGGGAAATATTAATAAATGACGTTAAATACGAGAATATTATGTACAGATAAATGTAAAGTTTTAGCCCACCTGGGCAGCTCAGTTGGTTTAAAAATTCACAATATTAATCCCCACCGACAACAAAAAGGCCCAACTCAACAATCGCAATGCGCAACTCACAAAAATACAACACGAACACACAACAAGACTCCACTCACACACAACAAAGAAGCCACAACATCACAATAATAACTTGTAAACATGTACTAACACAATAAACATATGTATCCAGACTGAAGGACCAGTGAAGGTCGATGGGCAGGTCGCCGGACCGAATACAAATAATAAAATAAACTATAAAGATTTTATAAAAATATTTTTTATTAAAATGCATATATTTTATCAGTTTGTATTCTGACAATTTATAACAAATGAACAGTAATGACATAAATCTCGTTGAGATATATGACATGAGATATATGATGTTGAGATATGAACCGTTTTGGTGAAGTCTGAGTCTATACTGGAGAACTCATAACTCGCTTGGCTTGTCTATGAACTCGCTTGGCATGTCAAGGACCAAAAGATAGGAATAATATGATTATCTCGGTTGGATTAATTGATAATTCTCTCGGCAAGTTACAGCACCTAAACTAGAGACTATAAAAATTATACTTATTGCTCTTAATTGATTGTACTATTATCTAACCCAAAATATTATTCTAACCTAAATTTACTAACTTAATTGCAGAGGTAGTAAAACATTTGAAATCATGATTCTTTTTAGTTTCTACCTTTAGTTTTAAGAAATCACAAATTAAAATTTGTAATATTTCCCTGTACTCACCTTTTAGTCAGCACAAATTTAAAATGAAAGCAATTAAGTAATACGACTCAAGTTCCGCGTGAAAAACGCTACATATATTTAAACTATCCCAAAAAAACAGACCAGTGGTGAAATATCATTTCTAAGAGCAATTCAATTACAGTTGATCCGCGACGGCTCCCTAACCGACGTGACGTTACACTTTCAAAAAGCTGCACTTTTTTGAACTTTGCCGCTCGTCGACTCGGAAAGCTTTAGATATTGCGGTTATATTCAGGCTAGGCTTGAGATGTACACTAAGCGAGATCAAATACAAGTTGAAGTTCCAGTTGCAGTTTGACTTTCGGCCAAGTAATCAAGCAATAGTTTAACTTGCGAATCATTTCAAACATCGCGAAATTTACGCATTTAAATAAAGTTTTTCATTATAACTTTCGTAAGAGATCTATTAAAATTTTCATATAAATTTGGAATGTGTAGAATTTAATTGCTGAATATAGAATTTAAGATTGGGAAGTGTCAAATTTAAAATTTAGATTTACGAATCATTAAGAGGATGTTCGACTCGTTCCACTACCCATGTTTTCTGATACATTACTCGCTCCCATTCTACAATATCCTCATTACATCATGTCTGACACCAGATTTTCATAGATCTAAGAAAAGAAAGTGTCTGAGATTTAAGAAAACCTGAAGAAAAATTTACTTGAGAATATTAACATTGCGAATAAAACTCTCAAAAATAATATTTGGCAAGAAAAACAAATTTTTGGGTGTTAAATGAAGAAGAAACGATGTTAATTTAAACTCGCCCACCGATTATTATATAAAATGTAATAATTTAAAGGTTTTCGGTCGCCCGCACCCACACCGGGCGTGTTGCCTCTCTTTCATCGGGCAATAGGTCTCTTTTCCGCTATGCCGCTCATCGCATAGATCGGACGCTTCCGTGTACCATTCATAGTCGTGCCTAATGGACCGACGATAATTACTTTACGGAAAAGGGCCCTCGGCTCTTCCCATTTACTGCCTCCGTCCGGGAGTATTCGGCTACGAAACCCCGGCGCCACCACCACCACACAAGGAGTGTTGCCTGGTAAATGTTTGAGCTTTATAAAGTCCGAGCATCCGCGTGGGATTTCAGCAACATCAATAATAATTATAAATCTTCATGCACACATTTGCACCACCCTCTAGTAGAACGCACACCAAGCCAACGCCACCGCACCCCACTACTAGATATATGTATGCTGGAGTTGCATTAGGGGAGCCACAAAAAGACGGGTTCTTATTAAATAATTACGCTCGATTAGAGTTTGATTGCTTCGCGCGTGCAATTTTATCTGAATTTCCGCATCTGCGCACTTTTGCAAGAAGCGGAAATAAACGCATTATATTTTATCTGTTGCAGAGCGAGGGGTTCTGCAACGCGTTAAGCAACTTTTTCACGATTCACCCACAGTACTACAAGTATGTACTACAAGTTTATAAAGTTGTAAAAAAGAAGGAACGGCGAGGTAAAAGGGTTGATTAAAATTTGATTATGGAAAGTTTTTCGTGGTTGTAATGCGTACTCTGCAGTTCTTCCCGGTTTTTATGTTCTTTGTTTTTAATTTTATTATTTTTGGATTTACTGGCGGAATTTCCACGAAATTTATAGACCTACTAATAGTGTACATATTTTTAAAAGTTTGGTAGCTTGTTATTATTCAAGAATTCGTTTTGTTGTGGTGGTCCTTCGGATTGTCAGTTCGAAGGACCATGAGAAAATGTAAACTTACCTGGGGTGTTTTAAAATCACCATATATTATCTCCTCTTATTTACTTATTTCATTTCATTTAACGAACCGATTCGAAGGATCTCAAACAAATGCAAACTAACGTGCGGCGATTTCTAACAACAATCTTCCATTTTATTTAGTGTTTGTTTATGGTCCATGGAACCGAATAGGAAGTACTTTGCTAATTTTCATTTTAGATGTCGTTTACACAATACAAGTTTTGGTCCTTTGGCCCGGATCTAAGGATGCTAAAGAAATGTAAACTTACTTATAGCGTTTGATAACAATTATTTAATATCTCTTCCTATTTCCTATTTTTCCTTAGGAAGTACTTAGGTGGTCTCTATTTACGACATTGCTTAAATAAATGAAGTTTTATCAGGGAATTTTGCAGATAAGAGATTCCAGTAAGTTTAATTATGAAATTTTTATGCAAATAAAGTTAGATAAAATCTTCGAGCCGGTTCGAAGGACCATGAACGAATGATTTCCTCCAAAAAACTATAGAAAATGTAAACAGACTTTGGTTATATTCATTACTCACCACAATTTTATCAGTAACGCCATGGTAAACAGTTTTTATGAGAAATTCTCTACCAATAATGAATATTTGAATATCCGATCTATTTCATTCAACTATTTCATTTACAACTAATTCAACTGATTCGAAGGACCATGAACCACACCTACCTCATATACCTCGATAAAGCAACTAAATTCTTCGTCACATTCTCTCAAGCAAACAAAAGAGACTCTAATCTAACCGAAATCCTAAAATTTTAAAATTCCTTGTCTAATCTTTATCGCCATGGTAAAACAGAATTAATAACAACGCTGCACCACAATTTTATGACGTTTTAGTCATCTTTGTTTTACTTCATTTCTCTTCTCTTTTTTTTCTCGTTTTTTCCATGGTTTGCTCCAGTTTTTTTCATATCATATGAAAGTTGGTGGTGTTTGTTAAAAGGGGTGTGCAGACCATTTCAGGAATGCTAGAGTGTGACAATTTCGGTATCCGGCATTCTGCTGTTTTGCTCTCCACTCACACAAGAATAGACTATGAACCTTCGGCGTTGTTTTCGCAACATGTTGTGTTGCCTGTTTTTATTTTCGCGTGGTTCATTTGCATTTTTCACGCAAGCGGTTTGCGAGGGCGTTTAGTGCGCAATTCGAGGCTCTCTAAACGCACGAATTAAGCGCTTTATTATTTACGACTGCGCTCGAAAATGTTATCAATTTTTAAGCTCACTTAAAATGTCGTGTACATTTAAGTTCAAACAAACAGCGTGTGATATATTTGCGTCCAACTTGACTTGTTTTCCCCGCAAGATTAAAGAGGAACTTTTTCGTTATGAATTATTTATCAAATATTAAAAGTCATATTTCCGTTTTCAGTACATTTTTAGATTTTATTTCATTGCATATTTATGGATTTTATAAAACTTGTAGAGCATGTTTTATAGTCAATTACATTAATATTAAGCTAGTAATTTTTTATTTTATTTTATCGAGCATCAACTACTCTGTAAATGTGCCTGGAGGATTATGCATAGTCTCAAGTCAAGTCACATCAATTCAATCGTTTTTTATACAATCAGTCCATAGATCATCTCAATCGAATTTAAAATCTATTAAATCTTCCTTCATAAAAATTATTTTAACAAACAAAATATTTTGCAAAATATCAGCAAAATGACGTTGCGCCTAGGTCATTTGTCTCGACGTATTGCCCCTCCAGGAACCAGTATAGAGGTGTATACAAATTCTCCATCATCTCTGTTTATAGTACATTGGTTCAGACATTCAGTTATACAATTGTTCAGTATTCATCGTCAGTCTACATTTCATCAGCAAACTCAAACGAATTTAATCTCATATATCAATTCCTGTTTCATAAAATTCAGTTTCTTATTTTATAAAAATATCTAAAAATTTTACTTCAAAAATATCATCGAATTGCTCTCGCTTCTAGATAATTCACATTAACGTTCTGCCCCTCCAGGAACCACTCTGGATGTGTATAAAAATTTCGTATCGTATGAATTCATATATGAATTCTTCCATATACTCGAACAAATTTAATCAAACATGAAAGTTCTTCCTTCAAAAAATGATAATATTGTCAAATCAAAATATTTTGAAAAATATCAACACAATACGCAAGGAACCGCTTTGGAAGTATGTAAAAAACTAATTAAAAAAGACTTAATTAAAACGAACAAACCAACAAAGACCGTTAATAATACTATACCACACCTTACCCAGGAGATTCTGTATAAAATAAATTAATAATTAATATCGCTATATAAATTTGCTTGTAGGTGTAGTCAAATTAAGTCATTAACGAACTCAAACTCAGAATGTGATATTGATTTAATACTACAATAACGTCGTTTCCACACTTAATTACACCTTGCATATGACGGAAAATGACACGAAGCAAAACCAAGAACGCCCCTGAGGCATTAAATAACGACAAAATAATAACAGTGCTAGTGTGAATTTATTCAGACAAATATACACCTACCTTCATCAGATTATAGACGTAATCACTAGCTAGAAAGATCCGACGACTACCAGACGGTGTAAAATATGGAAGGTTAAATGAAAATAAGGATAGAAGTAGGTGGAGGACGAGAAGGAGGGAATTGTCTGACATTTATAGCCACGTAAGAAAGTTGCTAAAATGAAGAAAAACGGAGGCGTCGATACGGATCATGTGATAAACTTCGATTTGATGAGGCCTGGGTGGAGTCTCCCCATGTACAACAAAATTAATTTTTATATTTTTAGCCGTTGAGATATATTAAGAGCGTCAAGAGGGGGATATATGCGTGTGTCTGGAAAATGAAGTGAGAGATTGGTGGATGGGGAGATGAGACCACCCGCTACAGACATTCTAACTGCGTAGGGAGGACAGGGAGACAGAATGAAGTAAAATCGGCGATGATGAAGGCCATCATGGCCATAACCGGCAAATAACTTCTGACATATCGGACGGAGTAAACTGGGGGTGATTGTGGGTGACTATGAGTGGTTCGTAGGGGTTTGGGGTGGTTATAGGTGGTTTTAAATGGTTTAAGGGTGGTTCGGGATGTTTTGACGTGGTTTGAGGTGGTTTAAGGATGGGTCAGGATGGTTAGAGGCAAGCAGAAGCCCCCAGACCCACTTCAGAATATCCGAATAGGATCAAGAAGTTTTTTAATTGAATTTATGCCGGTTGATCGATGCCTCCACGCGTTAGACTGTTGGAGGGAGGGGGCGATGTCGGGGCGGCAGACACACTGCCTCCAGATGCGCCCATAGAGGCGGGCTCATCCACTCTTGGCCTTTCGACGTAAAGCCGGCATAATCCATTAACCTATTGATCACATTTAATACGAGCCCACCCGCACAAGTTGCCCACCAGTTCTCTCGTCGCAGCATTAAGCTCCCACAACTCCCTGCGCTTTCATAACCCCGATGCCTCCACCAGTATTACATACGTAATTAACGCTCTTAATTGTATTAATTATGCAATTTTCTTATTTCGGATATGCTGGAGACAATTGGACTAAACTAAACCGAGTGCTAATGGAACGGACTTAATAATATCAAAGCATTTTCATTATGTTGTAAATAAATGGATATGAAATTTAGAAAAGTAATATAACAATTTCTAATATCAAAATATAAATATTTCGCAAATTATCAGCGAAATGCGCCGCTCTTAGGTCATTTACCTCGATGTTCTACCCTACCAGGAACTATTCTGGAGGATCTATTTGCAAAATTTTATTCACAGCCTCGACTTTGAGATACTAAATGATGCCGGCTGCTCCACCATTCCGGCGCATCCACCAATTCTTCGCCGGTGCCTCCACCACTAATACATTAGTAATTAACGCTCTTAATTGTATTAATTATGCAATTTTGTTATATCGGACATGCTGGAGACAATTAGGCTTGAATAAGTCGAGTGCTAATAGGACAGACATGTGAATGTCAAGGCAATATCATTCTATTGTAAATAAATGTGTTTGTAATAGAGTAAAGAAATATAACAATTTCTAATAGCATGAAATATATAAATATATTGGAAAATATCACTCCATAGGGAACATCAACGAAATGCGCCGCTCTTAGGTCATTTACCTCGATGTGTTGCCCCACCAGGAACTACTCTGGAGGTGTTTAAAATCTATTTGCAAAAGTTTAATCACTATCTCAGCGAGGAGCTACCAAATGTTTCCGGCACCTCCACCATTCCGCCGCCTCCACCAGGGCAGTCACCGGCGCCTCCACCACTAATACACACGTAATTAACGCTCTTAATTATATTAATTATTTAATTTTGCTATTTCGGCCACGCTGGAGACAATTATTCGCGAATAATCTACGTGCTAATGAAACAGCCCTGCTAATGTCATGGCATTTTCGTTCAGTTGAAAATAAATGGAAATGAAATCGAGTAAAATGGAAACAAACTGCAAATTAAACGCGAATTCCACTGCTTGTTGAGTGGCAGATGAGGGGCAGGAGGCGGCATCAGGAGGGGCAGGAAGCGCTACGAATGGCAGGTGATCCTAGGAGGGGCAAGAAGGAGAAGTGAGTGGGTGCAGAAGAGGTTAGGAGATGCAGGAATGGCAGGAGAGGCACAAGAGATGCGACCCGTTTGGCAAAGGATGACAAATGCAGGCCTCGATTAATTGGAAACGACTAACAGACAAGTTCGTTAAGGTTTAATTTATTTAGAAAAAGACGAAAATGAATACGGACGCGAATCTACGAACAATCTACAAAAGGTTGCGAAGTTGAAGTATCTGCAAGTCACCAAATTGTTTTTCGCTTTGCTTTTACGTTTGGTGCCACGGGGATTGTTTTTGATACTATGTACGCGTTAATTAAATTAAGGATGAATTTAGATGCAAAATACAGCGATGTCTACAGAAACATTTAAAGGATAATTTATTTAATTGAAATTACAGAAATATTTGGTATATCAGAAATCCTCTTCAGCCCCATATTAAATTCCAGTTTTGAAAATGTGCAGGTTTAAATCTTTTAAAACTAGTCTTACAAATCAGTTAAATATTCTAAGACGCGTACAAGTTTCGAGTCTATGAATTTCTAATTAATCCTTGTCCGAATTCTTGAGTCTTGAACTTGCTAACTTTGTTTCTAACTTTCTTATTCTACGCCTGGAGTCAGGAGAGTTTGTCTTCATGTCTTTAAGACTACAGCGCACAAACTACACACACCTGTGCTATATTTCTTTACCTTCGATATATTTTCTTGCTAACTACATAATCCAACAGATTCAGAAAGTAGAGATTCTGGGCTTTGTAATAGAATTTAAAATAGTTCAAAAAGCATGATTCAAAATTGTTAAATTTGATTCCAACCATATCCTGTTCAGATTTCCACTGAACTACATATCCCTTTAACATCCCACATCTTAGTTCAACCTTCAATAAAAGCAACAAATCTCATCACTTACACAGTTCCTCCTGAACTCTTCAACTCCCTATTCCAACCTTAATCTCTTCAAAGCAACCGTACCTATATCCAATAATCTCCAAATAATTCAATATCAACTTTTATGATATTCGAACCACAAACTCGTTAAATGCAACCAATATCCTTAACAATTCCAACAACTTCTCTACGGACGCTCGTAACATGTTACAACATAACCCACCCTTCAACCAAAGCATTAAACCTTTCGTCCAATGACTCTCCTCCATCGCCAACATCGCCAACTTTCGCCAACCGCAAAATCAATTAATCCACTTTATAAATTTCTCCGCCCCGCTGGACGCCGTCCACACCACAGCATGCTACCCCGTAATCGCCCAACTTTACATACTTGTTTCACAGTTGACAAATCAAACAAGCGCAGCGCAACTTATCGCAGCGCAATCACGTCAAAACCACCCCCGCCCCCTCGCAAATCCGTCGAGTGCGCAGGCGGCGAGGAAGGAAAGAGAGGCAATATTTCCGAGCGGCATTATTTTAAATATGACTCTTTTTCGTGCTTATCACAACGGACGATAATTTATCACAGGTGGATCAGTTGAATTCGGTTATTTTCAATATTTTTAATTTACGATCGAATTTATAGTTGGTGCGCTGGGATTTTATTGATGATGTTTGTGCGCCGGCGGAAGGCTGGCCACGAGGAATGGGGCAGACATGAATTGTTTGTTTTGCATGTTTGCAGAAGGATTTATTGTTGAAATACCGAAATTTTCATTATTAATTTATTAAATTGTTGGTTGCACTGTTTTCCTGTCCTTCTACAATTGTGTAGTTGCACGCAAATGAATATGTTTGTGGTAGGAACATATTTTATTTTAAATATTCTTGTCTGATTTGATATAATCAGATATAATACATTATTTTTTTGATTGTTATTATTATAAATGAATTGCACTGATTATGATAATACTAACATCTAGTTTTAAAATTAACTGAATCCTACAGGAAACGGCATAATATGGAGAATTGGAGTTGGAATATTATTAAAGAGTAAACTGTTTTACAAATTAGAGATTCTGAACTTAATGATACGATTGATAATATCCGAAAATTCGTTAAATTTGATCGCAAACACAGGAAATAACGTAGGGCTATGTAAGTTTCAAAGATTTATTTTAATGCAATCAAAGTCTCTGACACTTGCGTCAGGACAATAACTAGGACTAAAGCTGGATAAACTTATCTTTTTCATATCATATTAACCTTACATTTTCGGTGTTTTGAAGATACAGAAATTTGCGATTTTTCTAACTTGAAAAATAGAATTTGGTATAATTTCAAAGTTAGAAAAATTGTCCTGGGAAAAAAGCAAAATTGCGGGATGTGTTTGGAATTTTCTATTACAGTAAACTATTTCAGAAAATAGAGATTCTTAACTTTATGATATGACTGATAGTATCCTAATATTCTTATTCTTAGAACCTTAATTTGGATCGCAAACAAAGGAAATAATGCAAGACTTTGTGATTTTCAATGATTTATTTTAATGAAATCAAAATTTCGGATACTTGGAGTAAGACAATTGAGATGATTTTATTCTAAAAGTAGATGAAATTATTAATCATGGTCGGTTTTTTAAAATTCGGAAAATGACGATTTTTCTAGTTTCAAAAACAGAAATTAATACATTTTTTACATTTTAAAAAGTGTCCTAGAGAAAAAAGGGATGATTATTGCGAGTTGTGCTTGGAATTTTCTAATGGAGTAAACTATTTCAGAAAATAGAGATTTTGAACTTCTTGATATGACTATTAATTATCCCAAAATTCCTATTATTAGATTCTTAAATTTGTTCACAAACAATGGGAATAATGCCCGCTTGACTATTTAAAAAACTAACAAATTCAAATAAGGAAATTCACATCAAACTTTAAAGGATGAACACTTTACAGACAATTTCCACAATGTTTCACATCTTCATCTTAAAATATTCATATTGAAAACTCCAACAAAACTTCAGGTCGAAGATCAATAAGTTTTTTTTCGGCTCGCAATATTTCCATCAAACGCTAAAATATCCTCGTACAAAGAACCTCACAACGAAACCCCTTCGTTTCTCTCCACTCCAAAAATTCAATCCAATCCTACAAAAAAACTCTTCTCCCTCCTCCTTCTACTCAATCCCCCAAAAAGGTGAACGCAATTAGCAAAAAATTTTCCACTCTTCCTTTTTGAGGCGCGTTTCACAATTTTTCGCATTCGAAATGCTTTCATTCGTAATTCATTTGTCATGTAAATAAATAAATGAGTTTGACCACGTTTTTGAAGGATTGCTTCTGACGCTTCAACTACAGCCTTCACTCTCTTCTACCAACCGCCTCCGCAGCGCCCACAGGCCAACCCTGGGAAATTTAAATATTTGATGTAATTTTCGCCCTGATTGATGGACATAGAGCGAGGTGCAACAGCTGCGGAAAGTACAAAGTACAATATTGATAGAGATGTCGGTCGAGAGCAATGCTCGACAGTTGAATTTGAATTTACCTAAAACGTCGTGTCGCCTCGCGTCGGCGTTGACGCGCGCAAGATTGGTCATACTCGTAATTTTCTTTAATTACCGAGCATCCGCCGAAAAGGCGGCGTCGCCTTTCCTGCTGGGTAAATAATTACGCGTAGCACTCGAGTGGAAACTCGGCGAAAAGTCTTAATTTTGTTACGTTTTGCGGAGGGATGTCAGGGGGTGGAGAGGAGCTATTTAAATTATGATGGATGATGACTTTGATCAAGTATGTAGATATTATATATAATTAACTTTTTTGTTTGCTTTTTGATTATTTTCAGTCGGATTAAGTTAGGTTAAATAGTGTTTTAGGTTAAGTTAAGTAGGATTAACTTAGGTCATGTTAGGTTAAGTCAGCTTAAGTTAGGTTAAGTTAGTTTAAGTTAGGTTAAGTTAGGTTAAGTTAGGTTAAGTTAGGTTAAGTTAGGTTAAGTTAGGTTAAGTTAGGTTAAGTT
>WSZQ02067041.1:13066-25982 GCA_019419845.2 Weissflogia rhopalogaster
TGTTTTATAATTAACGTTAATGTAACATAAATAATTTAAGAAGAAATGAAGGTTAATTGCAAAGTGTATAAATGTCTGTAATTGTATCGACTCATCTAAGATTTTATTAAAGTATTTACGAAGAGTTTGCCGAAAATGTAAAAATATGTGTATTTGGTTGCCTATAATATTTTATAAAATATGTTTATTACATAAAAAGTATATTTACTGTTTTGCTCTTGTGTCCTCGACATAGAGTTATACATATAGAAACACATAATTACTACATTAGTATTTGTCTTAATTTCAGTTTCTTATAATTAATTTATGTAAAACATAACTCCTCAAAATATGCAACCCAATAAACTATGACGAAAAACAGAGGACAGATTTTTTAAATTTAAAAAAATTTAATAAATTAGAAATAATGATTTGGAGAAGGAATTATTGAAATATACATTCAATAATGTATAAATTCTTATTAAAATGTCTAGTTTGGAATTAATTTTAAAAAAGTGTATATTTGGTTGCTTATATTTGTAATGATTTTTATAGAAAAAAATCAAATCTTTATTTTTCTTAATCATACATTCCTTACCTAAATATTTAATATGTACCGTATGTAAATAACATATTTTATCCGATTATTATCAGTCTTTGTCCCAATTTTGTCTATAAATAACTAATTTGAACCCCGAAAAGTTTGCAACCAAACAAACATATTAGTTAACCCTTTGAAACAAAAGCTGTTTGGCGTTAGTAGTTTTCCATTTAGTGCATATTTTTGCCGAAAATTGCGCAAAATCGAGATAAATCCAGTTAGCAAGTTGGCGCGCCGCGTGTAAATCATTTGCCGGCGCGTGGGGGATACATCGCCGACACATATATCGAGCGGTGGGTGCGCTTTAGCGGCAAGGACGCTTAAAACAGCGCGCGGTGCCGGCAGTTCCCCAGTTTTGCTTTACGCATCGCCAGAGTGAATCTTCGTTCTATGAGAAATTGCAGTTTCGTGTAGGCATCATCCGATAGCCGTTCGAGAAGTAGTTGTTTTCGTGCGTTACCGGTGAACAGGAACATTAACGTCAAGTGTCACGGCAGGTGTCACGGATGCAGTGCGAGTGCGTGCGGTGGTAAATCCCAACCAATAATAACCACCCCGAGGAAGTTGCGCCCCGAAATTCCATCGCGGTGTACAGTCAACATGAACGGGAAACAGTGTCCCAATGAGGAGGTGCGCGTTTGGTGCGATGGCTGGTAGGTTTGATTGATTTTCTTCCCGTTTTCTAACCCCACTTGAATGTAACGGCTTCTATTTGTTTCGTTTAGCTATGATATGGTTCATTTTGGCCATGCAAACTCCCTGCGACAGGCGAAAGCCCTCGGTGGCAAGTTGATCGTCGGCATTCACACCGACGAGGAGATCACCAAGCATAAAGGCCCTCCGGTTTTTACCGAAGAGGAGCGCTACAAAATGGTGCGGGGCATCAAGTGGGTGGATGAGGTCGTCGAGGGTGCGCCCTATGTCACCACGCTGGAGACGCTCGACAAGTACAAGTGTGATTTCTGTTGTCATGGGGATGATATTACTATGACTGCTGATGGTGTTGATACTTATCACTTAGTTAAGGCTACGGGAAGATACAAGTAAGTTTTATTTAGTTATTTATTTATTTATTATATATGGGAATAATTACCTCGAAAATACCACACAAAATAGGAGGGAATACCGAAAAGGGTGGAAATACAGATTATATACAAATCAAATACAATAGTTATTCGTGATACAAATTTAATTCGTTTTAATATTTTGCTAGTATTTATATATAAGCAGCCTTTATTCTGGTGTTACACGCCTCAAAACTCATTTGTTCACAATACATCACATAATAATAAATCACATAGTAATAAATAAAATAGCATTAGAATATTATGCATAACAGTAACAAAACACTAAAACCACGAACCCACTTAAGTTACCTAGCTTCCTTCCTTTTGCCTTTTCCCTTATAATTTGATTTACCAAATCCATGTAAAGATAAAAAAATCGAAAACTCATCCGCTTTAACTAAATTTCATACATTTAAATAACCCAGAATATTGTAGAAAATTATGTTGATAATGTTCCCGTGTCATTTGTAAACTTAATATCAGCGATAAATCCACATTTTCAAATTTAAATAAGCTCCTATTGTTTAAATTTGAAAAATGTAGGAGTATCGCGTTTTATCAGTATAATTTCTAAAATTTACGCAGTATTAATGGAATTTTAGGAAGATAATAATACATGTTGACATTGATAGATATTAAAAAGTAAATCTTTGAGGATTTATCACACTTATTTGAAATTGTAATTTTTTACTTTTTAGAAATGACTAAATATTGCAAGTCATATCTACTAGGGAAGAGATAAGCCGAATTTATTATAGGTATATTTGTCACTTTACCAATTATAAACCAAAATTAGTAAATGTTTTATTTATTTTGTGAATTGCTTATCACAGCAACGCTGACATACCTAAACGCTGAATATGATATCTCTCAGGTTTTAAACAATATTATTATCTTTATATATCCGTATATTTATCAATAGTTTATTCTAAAATGGTGTCATGGTTGAATCATTACCTTCATTTTTTTGCAATTTACTTACAATTAGACATTTAAGAGGACTCAAGTCCTCGTATCGTATCTAAATACAAAAAACGTACAAAAAAGGTTTTTCGAAAAACTACTAATTTAAAAATTGTCAGTTATACTCTAAATCTTTCGTAATCTGACGATTATAAATCATGCACCATTCGATTTAAAGAGAAATATGCTCCATACTTCAAACTTTTCGAAATAAATCCAAATAATAAACGGCTAAAATCTTTGAAACTTGGTTAGAATATTGTTTATACCAATATCATTCTGATATTACTTTGAGTAATATTTAAAGTCCGTTTACTACGAAATGTAATAATAAATCTCAATTTAAAACATGTTTATATTGAGCATATCTAAACAAGATTGCCTCACTTCATTCATTAATCAATTTCAAAACAATTTGCGTACATTTACAGTTTACGCCATAAATATTTAAGACATGAAAGTTCAACTTTTATCGTCCAAAATTGTGATGTCAACTATGTTGTGATCGATCACGTGCTCTTCTAAACAGAGAGATAGTTTCGGTCAATCGTACATGACGCTTAGATATTGGAACGCACAATATAAAAAGGACAGTTCCGTGCCTCTGCGATAACAGGGGGTTAGCGGGTTAAATATGCGCATACTCGTTCGTATATCTCGGGGAGCAAAGACTGGGCTTGATAGCGTGATCACAGGCTCGCCCAATCGCGTACTCGGTGCTGGCAGAACGGCAACGTATATCCGGCGCGTCAGGCGTTTTTATTTCGTTGTACGTTACCATACGTACACAATGAAAGTTGGACTTTTTATGTTTGATGCTATGCGTATTCAGATACATTGCTACCATATGTAGGTTGCGACCGTGTGTATTGAGTGTGGTTGTTGATAATAGAATGAACGTTGATAAATGTGTTTTGGGATTACGATACTTCCGTGATACAAGATAACTTAAACTTTGAAGTTATCTTGTACTCATTGTTAGAGATTTGATATTTATATGAAGGGATTTAATATAAATGTTGGTTTTTTAAAGTGTAATGTTTAATTGAATTATGAAAGGTACGATGTAATGCCAATAAAAGTTACTTACTATAAATGTTGGTGTGAATGAAGTATGGCAAAGGTATGTTGTTCGCGCCACCGGCGTTTTTTAGAGATTTTGGTACGAAGTGATATTGGGGTTGGTAGTCCGACGCACGCTTAAGTCGCGCATACGCAGCAACCCCTACCTTATCTGTCATATTGGCGCTTCTTGTGCAGAACCTTTGTAAATAAAGTTAGTTTTTATCCAGCGTTGCGCCGAATAAATACGTTTTTAACCTCTCCTGTCGACGTGTCCAGGTTTTCGTGTTTTTTACGTGACCTTACAAATCTCGGGGTAATAATTTTAAGACAAGCCACTTTCGCGCATTTACATATGTTTTACGTGTTTATTACAAAAATTGTACAACGTACGTTTCGCTTCGCAGCATCGTCAGATACTAAAGAAAAACTTAAACTTACAGACTAATTATACACATTTTTGTGAATGGCGTTGGCGTTAATATGTCTACATTTATGAGGTGAATATGTTTGTGTAAGGCACGCTTAATGTAAATATTTTCGAGCATGTTAAGTTTATAGCCTTTTACACCAGGGTGTACAACCTTAAGATTTGAGATGGAGCATTGATGGTTGCTGCTGACCACATGTTTGGCCATAGCCGATAGTTTAGGGGAATCCGCATCGATTTCTTTAATATGCTCCAAGCCCCTGGTGAGAATATTGCGCCAGGTTTGGCCGAAAACCCCCCGAGTTGAGTAAATAATCGCTGCCTTAAATCCTAGCGGTTGGATGAAGTTACCGATTGAGTACGATATCTTGCCAATAAAAGTGATTCGTAAAAAATTTGGTGGGTCACTGGTGTCAGGGCAATTAAATGGATGGCGTAGTAAACTAATCTGGTTTTTACGAAGAATTTTCTCCACCAAAATTTCGCGGAAAAAAATGGTTTTTGACATCGGGATAGAAAGCAGGCGGTGTGTCATCGAGTTGAGAGTAGCTAGTTTAGAGGACATAGGGTGAAAAGTGTTAAAGGGGATAATGTTGTCTGTGGAGGTAGGTTTGCGAAAGATACAGAAGTCAAGTTTAGAGTTGAGTTTAGAGATAGTGAGGTCAAGAAAGTTGATAGAATTATTAGTTTTTTTTTTCATGGTGAAAGAAAGATTTGAATCCAAGGAGTTAAGAAGTGAAAGAAATTGAGTAAGTTACCAGTTGCCTATCTGTCCAGTTCCAGATACAAAACGCGTTATCTACGTATCTGTGCCAGGACACGTTAAGACTAAGTTGTCGATGGAAAAGAGGTTAGATTCGAAGGAATTCATATAAACTTCTGCAAGAAAAGGAGAGATAGGGGATCCAATAGGCAGGCTGTTTGTAGAATTTAAAATTGAATTAGAAGTAATTGTTATTAATGCAAAGAGAAAGATAAATAAACACGTAAAACATACATTTGCATTCACCAACATTTAAAATCATGTTAAGCACAGTATCAATGGGTGTGTAATTAATTAGGATAGGAATAATTAGGTTTGAATGAATTATATTAATGTATAGAGAGGAGGAAATCATGTTTTGCAAAACTCCGTCGGCCGAATCATTCAATTGGATTTAATATACTTATGCTATATTATTATGAAGTATTAGGATATTGTCAGTAATTGTTTATATCATTAATACGGGAATGGAGACATTTTTGATGAATAATGGAATCTCCTTATCTTTCCATTCAATTCAAGTGAAACTGGATTAAATGAAACAATGATGAAAGGGAAAATAATTATCTAACAAGAACTGTCACAGGAAATTTTCGAAACTAAATATAGTCGGATAGTAGATCTTTGAAAAAATATTGTGAAAAACCTAGGATGCAATACCGGATAGTTTCCGAGTAAATAATTGTTAAAAATTTGCCTAAACAAGTGATTACTGACTTTAAAAATCATGTTTGTAATAGTTATCATTCGTAAAAAGTCTATGTTACAAACTATTAGCACAAATAAATTGCAAATTCTTTAAAATTGCAACTTATTGTAACTTTGCCCGTATGAAAATTGTTTAGCTAAACATGCACGTACTTACTGTCAACATCCTTCAACTAAAATGTTTAATCTAACATATTTACCCAAATGGTTCTCAATGGTTCACATTAGTAACCAATGTATGAAATAGCATATTAGTAGTCAAATAATCAAACACTAAATTCCTAATTAACTTGGCACTTAATCACAATTTTAACCTTGCTATGAATGATTCTATAAAATTATTAGTCATAGATGTGATTCAAAAGATTATAAAAGTTATATAGAAGTTTCTTGGTTGTATGGATCAATGGCAAGGCACTAAATAATTGTTTTGCACGAAATGTTGAAGGTTTTCTTCCACTCTCATGTTTCTGTTTCCTCATTAATAAAATCCGACAATGAGTATTGATTACGTGGAATCATGAGAGATAGACCACGTGTTTTAATGGTGCGGGAAGCGCCTTTTGCATATTGATAGCGGATTATTAATTTAATAGCTGGTACAAATATGTACTGTTGATTACAACTACCTCGATTTTGCCGACTGTGGGGAATTGTATTGGACAGAATTAATCGTATGTTGTTCTTTTAATTTTATGCGTGCGTAGTTATATATTTTTATTATCGATTGTTTCGTGAATAACGAATACAATTATTTTATTTTAATGCAGTACTTCGATTGTTTGGAATAATTGGGGTGATGGCGTTTTCAAATTTTTAGAAGAGACACAACTTTGGAGAAGTGCCAAAATTGGTTTAATATGGTGCTGATATCACTGACAATTGACATTTCTTCAATTATCTAGGTCTATAAATACTGACGTATTTCGATAATTGAATCTGGCAATTAGAATTTTTAACTTAACGAGTTTAATGGAAATTGTACTTGATAATATGTACTTTATGCAAAATTTTTTTCTAATTGTATGTAATTATTTCAAGATATTTAAACGTGTTTTTAACATTCAATGACCATTCAAGTGCACAATCAATGATTAATCAAATTTCAAAACAAGTTTTAATATATAATTAGAGTCATGTGCATTTTGTTTCATTTTTTTTGCATACATTGATTTTACTGGAAATTTCAGTGATATGTTCTAAATTTGAATTTTAAGTAATATTATGAAATCAAAGTTTGCTTTTTGTAACTTGAATTGATCTATAGATAGAAAAATTCGTCTAGCACGTTTATTTATTGGCGGTCGTCTCGTTTATGGAGCCTATTTCTATGATAATAAAGTCGATACATAATGTGCGGACGTACAAGTACATCATACCACACTGGGAAACCTTCGACCTTTGCCCTCAATTCCCCTCGAATATATGTTACAACCAAACATGGCCAAACATATGTCAATCAGGTTGAGCTATTATTAGCTAATCCTAGATCTCGGCCGTAGAATGGAATATATTTTTAATTCAATCGGATCATCATTTAATCATAACTTGAATCAAATTGATGAAATTTGGAAGATTGGTAACATGCAGATATTTTGCAGATATATTTGTATTGGTCCAATGTTCATAAATACTGCGTTTAAAAATCCTGAAAGAAATCACAGAAGCACGTCTCGATAAAATTGTGGGTTTAATCGTATGTTTTAACCATAATTATGTTTAAAACATGGTAAAGTCACGGTGGAAAATGTAATGAAGCATAGAAAAACATAAGAAAGTTTAAATCATTGTTTATGATCGATTTCGTTTGAGCAATATGAATATTTCGAATTTCGACAGATTCGGAGGGAGAAAATAACAATAACTTTTTCACGTTTCTCAACGTGTTCATTAATATTTAATGATACCTATGTCATATTGTAGCATATGATTGACAAGAAAAGGATAATAATAGCATGTAGTATAATAATACAGTAATTCAAGAATATTTATCCATTTACATTTGGTTGAAAATGAAATATATACCAGTAGTTTCTCAAACTTTATCAGTGTTTAACCTATTTATGCAATAGTTATAAATTTTCATGACTGAAGGTGTTGAGAAATTATATAATTAGCAAACATTGCATACATTTAAGTCAGTATTGCACGTTTCAAAGGTCGCACTATATACAGTTATTGCCTAATAAAATATTTAATAATAATAAAAATTTAAATATTTAACGCAAAAACAACTCTCCGCTGTTTTTACACATAACTGAAAACATCGACGAAAACGTGACTGTGCTCACAGCAATCGTCCTAACATAGCTGTGAGTATAGTAAAAAGACGTAAAAAATTGGCTAGTGATGATTCATTGGTTTTATAAATTGGGCCTTAACATTAATTCGTTTCTTTCTGCCTTGCAGGGAAGTCAAACGAACTGCAGGCGTCTCCACAACCGACCTTGTCGGCCGTATGCTCCTTCTCACACGCGAACACTTTCGGCAAGGACAGTTCGAGTACAATGTGGCCAAGGAGCATTCGTCGACGATGGGTCAGGACTCGACGGCGCGATCTCCATGGACGGGCTGCTCGCAGTTTCTGCCGACTACGCAGAAGATCATCCAGTTCTCGGACGGTTTGTCGCCGAAACCCGGTGATAAAGTCGTTTACGTCGCCGGTGCGTATGATTTATTCCATGTTGGCCATCTCGACTTTTTGGAGAAGGCAAAGGAGCATGGCGATTACCTCATCGTTGGCCTGCACACCGATCCAGTTGTAAATCGATACAAAGGCTCCAACTATCCGATTATGAATCTGCATGAGCGTGTGCTGAGTGTACTGGCGTGTAAGTACGTTAACGAGGTCGTGATTGGAGCGCCGTATTCTGTCACCAAGGACCTTATGGAACATTTCAATGTGGCTGTTGTCGTTCATGGTACAACAGCAATTATGGAGGATGTCGATGGGAAGGATCCGTTTGCAGTGCCAAAACGAGAGGGGAAATTCAAAATCGTCGATTCCGGCAATGACATGACGACCGAGAAGATTGTCGAGCGTATAATTCGAAATCGTATCGAATATGAAGCGCGTAATTACAAGAAAGAGAAGAAGGAACTCGAGGTGCTAAAGTACATCAATGGCAATTAGGCGAAAAAACACTAGACGCACTTATATTTTATTTTCTGTTTTTAAAGGCCCTGCTCACAAGGTGTAACAAGCCTTGAGCTTCATTTTATCCGATTTTAATTCAGGTCTTTTGACCGTCTTTTTAAAGTTTATTTATATATTATGTCTTAAGCCAGTGTACTATGATTTAATTACTTTTTTTAAGCTAGAAAGTTATGTGCAACTTGTAAACATGACAAATTGGCACAAGGAGTCATTGTAAATGAAGGTTTGGGGGACGGTGAACAAATGTACAAAAATTTTAAACCCGTACGTGTAAAAGGCAAACAAATACGAAACAAAAACGAGGGCATAATTGTCTTGATGCTACCAAAGATTTTTGTTGGCTGTGAAATTAGAGCACTCTAATATATTAACCGATGAGCATTGTTTCTGTTTGTGAGTTGCATTTATGCGTTTCATATCAGCGCTAAAGTCATACAAAGCAGTTGATTTTCATTTGTTTTTTGCTGAACAAAACAAAAGTTGTCAGTATAGAACTTATTTATAAACGTATCAAATCATTTAGTGGTTTTTGTGGTTGGAAAGTGCTTATTTTTTATTTGGAAAATGTATGCACAGCTCACATGAATACAATGCGCACTTTTTGTACAGAATGTAGATTTCGATTTCAATTACGGATTGTCGTGTCTAGCATGTGCGCTGCGTACGAGTATATTATATGTAAATCATGTATGTAGAAGATGCATTATGATGTCTTATTTTTATTTTGGATCCGCGCCGAAAGTATACGCGCCCGCAGGTGGTGCTGCAAATCTTTCGGTGCGGAGACGGTGCACATTTCCAAAGATGAAATTATCTAGACAACTAGTTGAGCCAATTTTGTAAATTTATACACATACATTCCTTGTGGGATAAATGTTTGCAAACTCTAGCCGTGCTATTATATAAATAAATATTTGTAACATTATTCAGAGGCAGGTGCACGATCGTTAGAGTTGTTTTTAGTAGAATAATTGCGCTACT
Organism: Weissflogia rhopalogaster; assembly: GCA_019419845.2. Taxonomy (NCBI): domain Eukaryota; kingdom Metazoa; phylum Arthropoda; class Insecta; order Coleoptera; family Staphylinidae; genus Weissflogia; species Weissflogia rhopalogaster. The sequence goes on from WSZQ02067041.1 coordinate 22,778, forward strand.
TTACAAACATCGCTGCGCTACAAAATTTTCAATTTGAATACTCATTTGGATTACAATTCGAAATTTATATATTTCATATATTGAATGGAATTCTAAATGGAAACTTGAGTTTTATTTATTATTCAACCTGATATTTGTAATTGTTCAGGGTTTATTTGTTAATTGTTAATTATATTCTTCAACACTGAAGAGCTCTACCACCCTTATAAGTTCCAACGAAACACTTCTTTCTCTGCTAGGCGAATTACTTCTGACAGCCAGAATTTTTTTTCAACGCGAGTATTATCGGAGTAACCGTCATTGATTTTTTCTATTTTTAATTAACTTTTTTCCGCCGTGGGTATTTCAGTAATCATTTCTAATTATTAAATTGTCAATTTTTTCAATTCAAACGTAATTTTCAAATCTACTGGTGACATCTAATATATAATAGGGTAATTACAAAGCTCGATTAAAAAGACTCGTATAGATATCTACTTTACCAACAATCGAAGTTGTGTCATTTTAATCTAGATGGCGAAGCAAGTAATAAAGATACATTTTCGAATTATAAATAGCTTTGAGTAGGATTAAGTTTACATGAAAATATAATTATTTAATGTATCGATTTCAAATTTCTTTTAAAAATTGAAATAATGAACATTTTGATTTTTCATCTTTGAACATTCCTTATTATTATAACCTCACAGTTTCCCATAACCTCCTCTGGCTTTAATTCAAGTCGTCAAATAAAAATAATCCAATAAATCTACTTATAAATCAAATGATAAACATGACAACACTATCAGAAGACTTGGACAATTTACAGCTAGCCGAGAAGTCACAATCTTCAACAGGTACACATGCGTTTAAAATCAAAACATAATCATTTCCATATTTTTATTAAAGAATCTGAACAGTCAGAAACCAGCAGCGATGAAGGTGAAGTGGAAGTCCCGTTTACGGTAGGAATGTGGGATTTCAATCAATGCGATCCAAAAAAGTGTTCGGGTCGCAAACTTGCTCGCCAAGACCTAGTGAAATGTTTGAAAATCAAGCAGAAATTTCCTGGTCTTGTATTGACGCCAACAGGCAAAGGAGTCGTTTGCCCAAACGACAGAGATATAATCGAATCAAAAGGATTGGCTGTTGTTGATTGCTCTTGGGCACGAATAGATGAAACTCCAGTTGGGGCATTAAAAGCAGCATATCCTAGATTATTGCCTTATTTAGTCGCTGCCAACCCAATCAACTATGGAAAACCATGTAAATTGAGTTGCGTGGAGGCATTAGCTGCTGCTATGTACATCACTGGCTTTAAGAAGATAGCTCAGTACTATTTAGATCAGTTTGGCTGGGGGCATTCTTTCCTTTCACTAAATGAGGAATTATTGGATATATATGCTAGTTGTACAGACAGTGCCTCGGTTATAAAAGCACAGACAGCTTTCATTAAAAAGGAACAGGAGTTGCAATCGAAAAGGAGAGGTTTGTTATGCAAATTTTGTGTTTTTTGTCGAAATATGGATGGGAAAATTAATTTTTGTTTCAGAAATTGACTATCCTCCATCTTCATCAGCAGAGGAAGAAACAGAAGATGATAATGTAACATAAGCGTAAACAGTGTATTTAATAATAAAACTCCTTAAATTGTTTTAAACCAATTGTTTATTTCATCACTTTGTAATTTCACTGTTCATATCTTAGCATATATTTTAGCGCCAGCTATCACAAAATATTCACAAACAAGGCACATTTTTATTGCTAGATTATTTTCGAAAGAAATCTCAGTATGTTAAGCTTTTTCAAAATTATCTATTCAAAATATGTGAATGTTCCTACGGACAAAAAAATCTATTCGAATAATTTGAAATGCTTATATCTCACAAACTATTAGAGATATTTTCAAGGTCTTTTCATATTATAGAAGAGGTAAGAAAACGTTTTCACGTCGCGCTTGTTTTGACCCGATGACCTTAACAATTTCCGAGATAAAAATTAAGTGTTTTCCGATTGAGCTAAAATTAGTCTCATTTGAAAGAGGAGATCTTTCTGTTTTAAACTGCCAAAAAACATCCTGGAAAAGTTTAATAGTTTTCGAGAAAATAGCAATTGTTGAAAATGTATGAAATTCAAACTTAATTATCTCGAAAATTAAAAATTATTTTAGGAATGTTTTTGCATTTTCCCATTCCAAATGCTATCCTCTGTCGAATGAGACCAGTTTTTCCCAGATCGGAAATATTTTATCTTTTTCACCAAAAATGAGTCAAGGCTAACCACTTGACTGATTTTTGGTGAAAAAGATAAAGTTTCTCCGATCAAGCTGAAAATGGTATCAAATGAAAGAGGACAACAATCTCTATGAGAAAATCAAAAAACATCCTGCAAAAATTTAATAGGTATCGAGAAAATTGCAATTGTGTAAATGCATGAATTTTAAACTTAATTATCTTCAAAGCTGAACATTTTTTTGGGGATGTTTTTGCATTTTCCCATTCAAAATGCTGTCCTCTATCATATAAGACCATATTTTCCCCGATCAGAAACACTTTATCTTTTTCACCAAAAATCAGTCAAGGCTAACCCCTTGACTGATTTTTGACAAAAAAGATAAAGTTTCTCCGATCAATCTGAAAATGGTATCAAATGAAAGAGGATAACAATTTCTATGAGAAAATCAAAAAACAACCTGAAAAAGTTTAATAGTCTTCGAGAAAATAACAATTGTTTAAACGTGAATTTTAAACTTAATTATCTCGAAAGATAAACATTATTTTGGGAACGTTTTGCTTTTTCCCATTCAAAATGCTTCCATTAAGACCATTTCTAAAGAGTTTCTGAGATATTAGAGAAATCATTTTTTAAAACTTTTAAAATCAGTTGTTATCGTACTTTTAAAATTCCAAAACAAAGGTTACTTTCATAAATTAAAGCCGGGTTCTCTTAAATAAAATTGTCAAACATTTAAACTCTTCAACCAAGATTAATTATTTTTCGAAACACGTGTTCATAGATTATTAAAAAAAAGTATACATTTTTGCTATTAGTAACATCTGTTTTCAGAAAGCTAAACCTCTAAATGTTCCTAATAAAATTTACAGAACTCTGTAATTTTGTAGAGATTAGTACTATTTACTGTACTAAAGATGGCACCACAATATTTTAATTTTGAAAATTCGTTGAAAAATGCGCCAATTTTGAGTATTAAGCCAAATGCCATTTA
>WSZQ02067052.1:0-25968 GCA_019419845.2 Weissflogia rhopalogaster
AATTTTTTCAAGGATTAAAGGATCTGAACCTCGATACCCTTTACTCTTGACATCAAGAACTTGGGGCACAAAATTCGGATTTGCCAACACAATAAAAGAGCATCCATAAAAATTCTTAAATTGTTTCATAAAGATCTTAGATATTATGGACAAATCACAAGATGCAAGTTTTCTGGTTGTATTCAAAGCACAATTATCCATGGCATAATCTGTTGTAGCATGAATATTACCATGTTTATCTACAATTATCACCCGGGTACTGTAGGTAATCCATGTTATCGAACCGATTTTTGAAACGTCTTCATCTCTTCCAGAATGCAGTATTATAAACTCGCAAAAGTTATTAAAATTTGTGGATACTCTCCAATTTAAGAAAAAATCTTCGAAGGATGATAACTTATTAGCCACCAAGATAACTCTTGAAATATGCGCCCCTTTTATATCAATTTTAGATGAAATTCCATGAAATGCCACCGGTATTGTTCCATTCTTGAAGTGATCGATAATTTCATCACGAATTAACGCAGTTTCCTCTTGTGATACTAATGTTGTATGTGCATTTTCTTGCTGCAGTTCAAGAATTGATTTCAAACATGAATTTTGTAATGAAATTTTGCAAGAAATGGTAAGAATGAACATAAAGACGAACATTTTTTCTTTAGACAGATTAATAAAAACATGACTTCTACAGCTCTCTTCTAGGCACTCAGAATATTGAAATATATTCGAAGAACATTATTAATGAATGCTGCAGTATTTCCAGTAAATATACATTTATTTACAGACGCTAGCCTACCTATTTCCTGAACAAACCAAGTCAGAATGAAATTTTAAGAGTGTCATACGTGTGCGACCAATTTAGCTGCCGTCTAATTTAGGTCGAAAAACTGGTGGGGAGGAAAGTAGAGTGAAACCATTTCCATAATTACATTATTAAATACTGGTATGATTGTATATCAGTTTAATAAATCGTTCGGCGCTCCACCTCAACTTTTCTTTCCAGAATATTTTTGACTTTCCTCTACTTGCTCATGAATACCCAGCAAATTCCGAAATAATGACAGGCTAAAAGCATAGGCTCAGCGACAATGCGTGTTTAAAAAGAAGAAACTAGAAATAGCCAATATATACGGTCGCACATAAATATAACACATGCTAGAAGAATTCCACCAGCATGTATGAAAATTTTAAATTCTTAAACTAACTTCTTACGATATGTGGAAATGGAGAAGATATGTGGGAGCACAAAAATCACAAGATGATAGTTTCCTGGTCGTATTCAAAGCACAATTATCCATGGAATCATCCCGTATAGCATGAATGTCACTATTCTTATCCAATAATTCTCTTTCTCTTTACGGTAGAATATCAATGTTAACCAATCTATTTTTGAAACTTCATCTCCTTTCCCGACTAAAATATTACTATTACAGAAGTTATTAAAATTTAAGGATGCTCCCTAAGTTTAGAAAAAAATAATAGAAAGGTGATACTTGTTAGCTGCATAACTCTTGAAATGTAGACTTCTTAAATAAAATTTCAATAAATATCACCGGTTTAGTTCTAGTTAAAGTTTGTAAAGTTGCATTTGTTAATGAAAGATTGTTCCGTAGAAATCATAAACATTTTATTACACATTCTTTTGCATCATCTTATTTAAAATGAAGAAAATTCTTCTGGGATTCATAAATGATTGATGTTTCACTTTATAAGTAATAAATTCTCATTTCAATTGAATATATCGTGATAAAAAGATGAAAAATATAGGAATTTTGAGTAATAGCAAAATAATCAGCAATACACTTGTGCAATTTTCAACATTTATGCGGCAATTTGCTCAAAGTTATTCGTGCCTCGTGCGGGACGTGATTGTATGAAAGCGGCTGCTTTACATATTTATTGATCCGAATTTAATAGAATATGTAAGATCGCGGGAATACGCAAGTTCCCCGAAACCAACTTCACCAACTCCATTTCGCTCTCTGTACTCGTGCACTGCACACGAGCAAATCTAATTTACACAATTTGCATTTCCGCATAAACTGTAATTCCAGGAGATAAACTCGTCTAGTATAAGGAAAAGTTATGAAATTAAATTATAATTTCAAATATTTATAGTCCTCAGTATGCCTGAAATTTGAATAATTAATATTTTCTTTATAAAGCAAAGTCTAAAAAGGTAATTTATGAATTCATTCAGAGGTAATTAAATATTAAACGCTTTTACTCTTTTATATATGTACAGCACAACCTACAAGTACACCACAGTGAACAATAAGGGAACTAATATTACATTAAATTGAAAAAGAAAATGATAATGTACCCTACTGAAATGAACGGTCAGAATATAAATGAGTAATATGATATGTTAGTTGTTATAATTACCTCTTTGTGTACCCATAGGGAAACATATAAAATTATGTGTATAAATCGATACGTTTTGCACATTATTTATAGTATTATCCCAAGTACCAACAGTCCCACACATGAATTATGGCATCGTACGGGAATACGATACATATTTGCAATGTTTGAAATGGTAATCAATCATACCGCGACGAAAATATATGGTTAATTTATATAAAATATGTTATATGAATATTTATGTTTTGGGAAGCAGAAGATATAGTTGTGTGAGAAAAACATGCCAATAAAGGTTCATAATAATATATAAAATACTTAAAATATAAAAATCATAATGAATAAATATTCCTTCTTTCATAAATCTGCGTATGATATATAGAAAGAGTGGAAAGTTAAAAGTATATGAGGGAATTGCATGTAAATATGAGTGAGACCAAAGGGATATTGTGCAGCAAGGGATATAAAAGAATAGAAGACATGTAAGCAATTAGAAAGGGTGAAGGTTTTTAAGTGAGATTAAGTTTTTAAGTGAGTCCCTTTGCAAGTAAGAATTTAAGGAGCACGGTGAGTGATTAAGTGTTGTTGAAGGAATGCATTAAGTCACAATTGCAAAGTTGCGATGGAACTAACATGTATAAGTACTATTTTCATGTGTAGTACAAGAACTTACAAAAGTGAGAGCAGTGCGCGACGGTAATGAAGTAGTGAACTTGAAGAAGTTCAATGTGAATGATTGAAGGAAATTCGTGCAGTCATAAAGAGTTCATGGAGAATCTTTTAAACATTTTGTTAGAGCATTTCGAAGGAGTAGAGTGGAAACAAGGGATACGATTTTGGAATTAACAAGAACGGTCATGTTATCAGTTTTTTTGCGAACTGGTTGATCCTATATGCTCCCCTACATTGTGTTAAGCTTTTGTCTTACTTTTCTGCGTTGAGTTCTGATGTTACTTCCGGAGTGCTATTTTGATTCATGCATATCATAAGTCTGTTTATTGAACAAAAAAAAAACTGCAAGAACTTACAAAAGTGAGAGCAGTGCGCGAGAGTAATGAAGTAGTGAACTTGAAGAAGTTCAGTGTGAATGATTGAACGAAATTTGTGCAGTTAAAAGGAGTTCATGAAGTATCTTTTAAACATTTTGGTAGAGCATTTCAGAAGAGTAGAACGGAAACAAGGGATACAATTTTTGAATTAACAAGGACGATCATGTTATCAGTTTTTTTTGCAAACTGGTTGATCCTGTATGCTCCCCTACATTGTGCTAATCTTTTGTCTTATTTTTCTGGGTTGAGTTCTGATGTTACTTCCGGAGTGCTCTTTGTTGGGGTTATCGTTCCTTCGTCTACAGAAAAAACCTCGAATGGCATATTTTCACATGTTATGTTATCCCCAAATGGTGCAGTTGCATGACTTGATGGACAACAGTTTACCTATCAATTAACCGAAGCAGAACGTCGATTTGGTTAGTTGTTCAGAACTGTTGGAGGTAAACTTTGTGATTATGGGCTCGAAATCTCTGTTGCTTCTCAACATTGTGGAAAAATTGATCCTTGGGGGAAGAAAAACGCAAGAGGAAAGGCGGAATAAGGATACATAATCTTTATATTGTTATTTTATTTATTACTCATTAATATATTGTTAATGTTTGAAGAAACTTCAATATGTATGCATAACAAATTTATCGAGACAATCAAAGATTTTTTAAATGTAAATTTGGTTATGGATTATATCCTCTTGGGATTAGTTAAATAGGCCAGTTTCAATGGTTACAGGAATGATCCATTAAATTACGTCTTTGAGTGGCAAACAATGATTTATGTCAAGCCAACATGTGTACGAAGTAAACCTGCATCGATTCGCCTTTGTTAATTAACCAACCAGGAGTTGACAAAGCGTACTACAATCTAACATATGATGAAACCACAGTACTCTCCGAATAATTAACAATAGTGTCTATACTATTAAAGATTTTGAAGGATTAAAAACGTTGACATAGATATATTAATTTTCAAGTAACTCGACTGTAACAATGATGAACTAATCAAATACTCCTTTGAGTAGTAAACCACAATTCATGTGGATGAATTAAACCGTTCTATTAAGTCGATATCTGCATCGATTTGTTATTGTTAATTATGCCAAGATTTGACTTCAGCATTTAATGAAACCACAATTCTCGTTTTACTATTATACTACTTTTTAGCAATTTTACCGATACTATCAACAATTGAAATACTCCAACCATGTTTGACCTATTTAAAAATTATGCAAACATAATATATGGTGTGAAAAAGAAGAATACTATATTACAAAAAATTCAAGAAAGAATGATATAAAACCTAGACTAATGCCTAGAACATAAAGAAAAAAATACTAACAACATGCTATCAATACCAATGGGACTGTACTGAGTATGATTCACTATCTTATACTTGGTTAAAGTTATATTCGTTTCATAGTACCGCATAAGGCCAGATTCAATCGTAACAGTAATGAACCAATTCATTGCTCCTTTGAGTGGTAAACCACGGTTCATGACAATCCAGCATGTAAAGGAAGTATACCGTTTTGTTAAGTAAACCTGCATCGATTTGTCCTTGTTAATGAACAAATCCAGAACGGACATGGCATACTGCATTCTTGCATCTGAGGCAGCGATAACACTTTTTCGATATTTCACCATTTTACTGATACGGTCATAGATGTCTTCGAATACAATATCCTCCCAGCGACGTAGAATCTCTTGCGTTGCATTATCCAAACTTCCGTCAATTGTATATTTCGACGACCAGGTGCCAAATACGGGCAGATTACTATTAGCAATATGCATTAGCAATATATATTAGCAACTGTTCTGATTTGTCGTTCGTAGACTGGATGCATGAGATAGGAGATCAGCGTCGACGAGAACGAACTTGAGAAGATGAAAGTGAAAGCAATTCAGGCTATGATCAAGAATCGTTGAAGTGCTACTCGCGAAAGGGACACAGTTTGGATAAGCACGATCGCTCCGATGTCAAAGATCGAATATCGAATTACAGGAACTTTCGAAACCTTCTGTAAAATGTGTGTGAGAAAGTATTGTGTAGTTGTAAATACCAAAATTGACGTGAGGAAAATGATCCATGTCACTGCAGTAAATGCCTGCATGATATTTATCCATGCAGGCAGCTGTTGAGCTTTGGGGACAACGAACAGCAGAGCTGTTGTTAAATACGTTCTGGATATATCACAAAAACGTGGGGAGTTCTACGCACTCCATACGCCAATTAAAAAATCTGCTTTCATGTCCCACAAATTGCTATATAAACAGCAGGGTGGAGTGTCGCCGAATGGCCCAGACTGTGTCCAATTATGTCGCAAATAAAGCACAGTAAAATTAAACACTTTACTCATTTGTTCAACTAGTAAGGGCTCTAATCCTCTAAAAGATGGACTATTTATATCCAGAGTATTTGGCACAAAATTGGGATTAGCCATTATCACAAAAGGACAAACATAAAAATTTCGAAACCTGTGTCATCCCAGATATTTTTAATACTTCACATGATGACAATTTCCTGGTTGTATTTAACACATAATTATCCATGGAATATTCAGTAATCATATGCATATCCCTGTTATTATCTATGATAAGTACTATAGTAGCGTAAATAATCCAAGCTATTTTTGATAAATTTTCATCAATTCCTGTGTAAATGATTAAATAATTGCAGTTTGAATTGAAGTGAGGAGATTACCTCCAGTTGTCAATAAAGTTTTTAATTCTCGACAAATTATTGGCTATTATAATTACTGATCTGATAACATCATTCGTGATAACGTGTGTATCCGTATCGTATTTCAAAACTTGGCCCGTATTGGTAATCAATTGGTGCATAATTTCCTCTTTAATTTTTACATTCTTTTCGAATGTTATTAATGTTAAAGTAGTTTCAACTGCAAAACTGCCCAGAATTGATTGTATACAAGAGTTGCCCTTGCATTGAGAAATATAGATGAATACTAGGATAATATAATAAAGAAACATTGTTTCCAGAATATAGGTGAATTAAAAATGTAAGTTCGTGTTCAATGAAAACAATTCAGCAAAGATTTTTGATAAATTATAGGATTTTCAGACTGATGGTATATGTTGTGAACGTTAACATGGTATTAAATGTGTTGCAGATAAAATAGAATTTCGTCCTTCAGTTTTTTATAATGGACTAACACAGAATGAAAATGTCACGCTTGCTGTAAATGATTGAATAATTGCAGTTTGAGTTGAAGTGAGGGGATTGCCTCCAGTTGTCAATAACCTTTTTAATTGTCGATTAATTATTGACGACTATAATCACTGTTCTGGTAACATCAATCGTGATAATGTGTGTATCTGTATAGTATTTCTAAATTTGGACCGTATTAATAAGCATTGGTGATATTTAGATTCAAAGTTCTGATATTCATTTAGTATAAGATATAAAAATGTGAACACCAATCTAACACAACTCCGAAAAAATAATAAGTCAAATTAAGTAATTTATTCATCATTAAATCGAATATACTAACATGTTTGTTCGTGAAACAAGTATCGGAGGAAATAATTCTACTGAAAATAGCTGTATTAATCGACTATATTTGAGGGAAAACATTTCATAATTGTTTATACATTTTTGTAGCAATTGTTACTTATAAAGTCATCGACACTCACCGACATCTTTTTCATTTGTATTTTTGGGCATAGGCAACGTACCACGTTACCGTTACTACTGGCCAGAAGGTATCCCCTGACTTCTCCACATTGAGAACATTGAGTTCGGGAATGCATCAGCAAATCTTCGGAAGTATTCTCGGAGGCGAAATACCACCCGTACCACCTAAGTCGGTGGATGGTTCATCCCATGAAGTCAGATTTTAACCTGCATCAGCTTGATTTCACTGCAATTTTTGTACCGCGGTGAACGCACTGGGTCCAGAAATTCCAAGATTTTAGGCCCATAACTACACGTTGTCTGCGTTAGGGCGTAAGCGAAGAAGCAGAAAAGATGAAACTAGTTTTATTAAAGGAAAACTGAAACTATGTAACCAATGGTTACCGCCCACTAACAGCACTCCTCTCGGCACTACCACTCTCTCACAATACTCTTCCATCTAGAAGGTATCCTCACTAACATTCCGTATTCCCGTATATTTCGACATACCCTGTGGTAATCTCTCTCTCTCTCACTGTGTTTTTCACTCTGGGAGTCCTTTCTGGGAACGTCTTTTGCTTATCATGTATATTTACCGTTTCGCGGGCTAGAGATAACAAGCTTTTGACCAATTTGTTTATATTTCTGGTCTCTGATTATTCCTGATTCCTCAAACAAGGGGCGCCCCTGGGACCTATTCAACAAATCTTAGAACATTTTAGAAACGCTTCGAAACAAAATGTTAAAAAGTGGGACTATGCCGACAAAAGAGGGACGTCTGGTCACATTACTCTTAATGGAAAATAATCCATAAATCAATCTGAAACTTTTCCAATCTCACGAACCCAAATGTCGAACGTCATAGACTGTTTTCGGTGTTCCCGAAAATAGCAATAGCGACAAAAGGACAACCGATAAATATGGTAGTTTTTTAGTGGGCGGTGTTCATGCTAAGTAACAGACTAGGAAGGGGTATAGTAATTAAATAAGGTTGGAAACCGATAGACAAAAGATTTTAACCCTTGGTAAAAGATGGTAAAGTTTACTTACAACAAAATATTAGATTAACCCACATATATACATTTTATTGTATTTATATCCGTTCTTATATGATTGGAATGCCATTAAATAAACACACATATATATATAATATTATAAAATATAACATTAAATATGAGCCAGTAATGCAGCTCGCTTATCAGAATTCTGAAACAATGCACGAACCAATGAACGCATCTCACTGGGAGTGAAATGCAATGCCACCGGTCCTTTGCCATCTGCCCATCGTTCACCAATCGCTTCCAAACCCGAATTCAGCACAAACATCGTCTCATTCAACTTACCCCAGTGCATCACATATAAGTTAATCTCCTTAGGATCAGTCAACAACTTCGGACCTCTTGTCACGATCAACTTCAACACATCTATCAGCTGCTCACAAACATCCAGAGGAATATCACTAATCTTCATAATATTCTCCGTCACACTCTTACTCAAAACACCCAAGAGAGTTCCAATCGTACAATTATAATCATGATAATTCAATACCTTGTGCCACATTGTTTTGATCAACTCCTGTTGCCTCAAACATTGACGCACTTCTTGTGCTACTTTTTCATCGAGCTTATCGCATGCCAAATGGATCCCACACTCATCGATACGTTTCGTAATCTTCTGCACTTCATCAGTGGTCAACTTCTCCAACATTGCATTTGCATACTCAGAGAGATGGAAAGCAACTTGAGTGAAGCCAGAGTATTCAACAAAAACTGGAGGGAGTTGATTCATTAGGTTCACCCATTCAATCGTCCTCAATTCATGAGCGATATATTTGCAGTTATTGTAGAAAATTGCACGTTGTCTTGGCACAGTTTGAAGCAGACGTTGATGATGCTCTTCGACCACGTTATCGTACTGAGAGAGAATAGATCTGGCTGTCTCAACATAATAACCAGAGGATCCTCCAGAACATGCTATTTCTTTTTTTAACAAGCTTTGGGCTAGAGAGAGTAGTTCTGTAGTCGATTTGGAAATCGCACATTCTGAGAAGCCGGTCAAAGACAAATCGTTCGGATTGAATGGAATACCAACCGTGACGATAGTGTACAAGTCCTGTTTCATCATATCCATTGCCATGGAGTAGTATTTTTTCGCTTTTTTGTCCACAAAGTGGACTTTTACCTCTGAAACATAGTCGGAAAGAGCTGTGGATGAAGTTTCCAAAAGTTTGGCTTCTTTTAGCATGTTTTCCAGGAGGGTTGTTTGTTTTTCAACCTGAAATGAATTTGTTCATCCAAATCAAATAATTTAACTATAAATTAGCTATAATTGATGGAATTTACTGTCGCTACTTGATAAAACACGATTTTAATATTATTTTGCACATTCGCGAATCTATTAGAAAAAACCCAGACAAGGTACTAAATGACCAAATTGAACTCCTAGTGAACACCCCACTCATCCGCGCAATACTATAAAAAGAATTGTAACTTCAGTGGACGATACAGTACCTGAATATGCCGAAAGATGAAATGTACACTGTACGTGTTTAATAAAACGTTCTCAGAAAACATTTTTCAAACTCTTTTTTTTGTGTTTGTGCGAAATAATAATTCAGCTATTATAAAAGTATTCATTTTTTTTAATTGTTCATAGCTGTATCCCTATATTTGTTATTATGTAATATGAGACTTAATAAGTTTGTGGAATTTATCTCAACAAGTATTGCTACTTCTTTATATTGATACTTGTTGATATTGATTTTGTTTGTGTTTATAAATATATTTTAAATATTTGAACTAACCTCAGGATAAGCCTCCAAATCCACTTCTGAATCAGGAATAGTTCCCTCCAAACAATCCTTGATTATCAAACTTGTAATATCATCCTGCAAGTCTTCCCTTATCAAATCCAAAACACTAGTAGAAGCATCCAACGACAAAAGTAAAGCTCCCTTGATATATTTCGCAAAGGCAATCAAATTTTCAAAGACAGTTTGATACGAATCTCTGTGCGCCTTTTTCACTTCAATTTTGAAACGTCCATCTTCATTAGAAATGAGAGTAGCATACAGCACAATCGAAGTGAGCATATCAAAGATAATCTGCTTCCAAACCTGAATGAAATTCTTCCTTTTACACTGCAAAACTGAGGACGCTTTAAACGCCTCTTCCATATTATCATTTGTTTGAATTTGCAGAGTATGTATAACAATATCATCCCTCTGCATTGTTGCAAATTGAATATACTCCTCTAAGACTTCCTCGATGCTTACATTAAGATTATTCCCGAGTAGTTCTGTTTGAGCGTAAAGTTTACTCCTCAATTCATTGCATTCTTGGGACGGATCGATTTTCTCGAAGCTCTGCAGGATGTTTGAAGCTTCCAAATAGTGGCCACTCTTGATATTAGTAGTCAGATCGCGTAATTTATTGTAGATATTGTTAAACTCGTAGGTAATCTGGAGAATTGCATTGATTTGAGCCAGTTGTTGCTTGCATTCAGTGATTTGATTATGGGTCTCGTTAATCTCGACTTTCATGACTTCATCCAAGTTGGTTTCAAGTTTTTGGACCTTTTCCATGAGCATCTGCGTTTGGTCCAGGAATTGCGAGGGCCTAGGTCGCAAAAGGAACTTCGAGTAGACTGTGTCCACTTGATGTAGAGTCTTTGACTTCAGTGTGATGCATTCCTCCAGAAATTGGGGTAATTCATTCGTTAACTTCTCGGTTGTTACCTTTGCGTTCGCTTCTACTACTTCGCGTACAAAATTCATGTCTTGTTCAGTTGTTACCGTTGAAATTACTGTTTGAATCAGTTGAAATCCAAAGAATCCTTGGTGTAACGGACGTCAGAATTCTTGTAATAAGTTAGGTTAGTTTTTCATATATTTAAAGGTTATGTGTGCAGCCTGTATTTAAATGTTCAACAGTTTAGTTTAGTCAATTAATAATTAATAATTTTATCATTTAGAAATGACCATTTAATGGGATCACTACTAATTTTAGTAGATTAATTCTACATATTTTTGTTAAAATGTATTTACGCGGATTTCTTTACTTTATTTCAATAAAATTTAGTTTTGGAATAACTAGCGTCACCTGTCGGCTTTCTAAAGTAATAAATTAATAAAAATGTCACTACAGAATCGTGATGTGTTTTGGCTCGTCGTGGGTAAAATGCACAGCGCAAAAAACATGTTTTCGGTGTAAATACGAGTTAATTATCCCAAAATGAATGTGGAAATCGAAGATAGCATACATAGGAACGTGCTTTGGCCGGCGTTACCCACACATCTTAAGCAGGTAACAAATTAAACCAAGAAAACCCAGCTCACCTGAATTCTCCATCTGTGCGGTATCAATCCTCCTATCTTTATGTAAACTTTACCATATTTCAGCAATTAAGCAACAATAGTAAGAATTACGATAAGATTATCGTTACATTCAGCATTAAAAACCAGCTTAGGTATAGAGGCAATCTTGGTAACTATTCAATTTTCACGAAAATTCACTTCAAATAATTGCTAAATTTATTACAGTTCGACATGTTCTCAAAGATGAAAAACGTTACTATGAAAGGATTATATCCTATAGTTGCGAGAGACTTATGTTGTTCCCATATCACTTGGCTGATATGATCGTCAAAGGATTGAGAATTACGCCTTTTAATTATTATGTTTCGGTGGTGGAAAAGTTGATGCAGGCTGAAAAGAGTTATGACACTCTACCGAATTTTACAGCAGCGGATTGTGAGTATATTACATGGAAAGGCTGCATGAAAACTTATACAATGTAGACATGTTAAAGTATTCTATGATTTGATAGGTTTAAGACTTCTTGGAATTGGCCGAAACGAGTATATCGATTTGATGAATAAATCGCGGTCGAATAAAGCAAGGCTTTTTGGTCGTAGAAATGTTCGTGGATTGCTCCCTGTTGTCCCAGGGAATATACACATTGAACCGTGGTGGCGGATTGAGGTTGGACTGGTTTTGGAAGAGGATATAAGGGTATTTTTTTTTATTTATTAAAACATGCAACATTTTAAGTTTTTTTTTTGTGGCATTTTAGATGATTAATAAGGAAGAGCTGGCAGTAATTGATAGTCTTATTGATTATGGATCACAATCGGCAGGCGAATTGAATTATTTTGTTGTACTTAGTTTATACAAGTAAGTTTAATCTAAAATTTGAGTCTAAACATAACCTGGTAAATATATCTCCATAAGCGGGGAACCCCTTCCGATATCTTTTTTTCGAAAGCCTTTCTCAATTGTTGAACTATTTAAAAATATTCCCTTAAAAGTTATAGATCATAAAATGGAGTTGTGAATATATAGTAGTTTAGATATGGAGTGCGTGGCGTGCTGGTAACGCACAAGTGTTGTGACAAAAGTCACGGGTTCAAACCTAGTGTCGGTATAATCTCGCAACCTGTCTCCATAAAAAATGCAAAAGTTCGTACGGCGAAAGAAACGCGTTTAACGTTTTGTAAACCCGAAAATACTTTGTAGTCACAACTCCGATGTCTTCGTAAATACTGAAACTAGCGACTTAACATTTTGAGAAAATCTTGAATAGTTTCTTGAATCTTGAATAGCCATTGATTTTGCACTGAGTAGATATAACTTAAAATCGTTGACTTGCTTTTAGGAAAGGACTTATTTACATAGATGTACCTATAACAGCAGAAGATAGAGTACAAGTTCCACCATTGCAAGGTTTTGTAATGAATCGTACTCTTGGTGACTACTTCGAAACTTTATTGTACAAAATTTTCGTTTCTATCGACGAACATACTACTGTTGGTGAGGTAATTAAATTTACTTTAAATCTGAAAGTATGAAAAATGAAACAGTTTATAAGTATTGGTATCAATATCTGTCTTTATTCGATACTTTGTTACTTTCGATACTTTATGTTTCAATACTTTTGCCATTAAACTCTCCGCTATTGGCAGGAATCACGCATACGTTCTATAAAATTTCCCTGTTTATTTCCCTGTTAGAACATTCAACAAACGTTGATAGCACACCGATTCGAAAAGTTAAAACAATAAATGCTTTTATTGTAAAAGAAATAGTCAATTCTTTAAAACTTTGCTAATAATGCACCAGGGATGTTTGCTCTGTCAATAAGTGTTGATATTTTTGTTTCGATATCACAAAGTGTCAATACATTTTATAGGTCTTTTTTAATTTGGATACATCTAAATACCATAAATTTCAGCTTGCAAGTGTATTGGAAATCGAAACTGAGCTTGTAAAACAAGCAGTGTCGCTTTATTGTCGGTTAAAATTTGCTCGAAAATTAGACATTCTTGACGACACTCCCAATCACAAGTTGAAAAAGCATGACTCATGGAATTTTCAACCTTCACCTACCGTAAGGTACGTTTATTAGGCTAATTTTATAAAAATTATTTTACTATGAAATATTTTCCAACATCGTGTCTTTTAATATCACCACAGTAATATTGACATCACACCATTAACGTTGGATTTGAGCACCGGTTCGATGGAAATCATAGGCGAGTTGCAATCACCACAAACTCCTATTCCGGAGAGTCCTAGCTCGCAGACTTTGACGAAGAAAGGCCATCGTATTGCGTTCCTATTCGACTCGACGCTAACGGCTTTTCTTATGATGGGAAATTTATCACCTGTAATTAATTATATATATATAATTATTTTGATTGCTTTTGGTGTACTATTTTTTGTTAATTATGTAGGGATTGAAGAAGCATGCAGTGACTATGTTTGAAGTTGGAAAGCTTTGTGATGAGAGTATGGAGACTTTTCTCACCGAGCTAGAGAAGGTTTCGGTTTTGGATGCCGAAGGTGAAGGTGAAGCACGTCGTTATTTCGAGCACGCTGTTCTTTTGAGGTCTACAATTCTTGCGTTGAAGAAATTACCAAGTCCTGGCTTGGATTTGATTCGGATTGAGAGTCTACATGCTCTTGATGAGGCTACAACATCGAGGTTATTGCAAAAGAAGTACAAGTAAGTTATTTTTTATATTATAAAAATAAGTTTTATGTTTGGACTTTTATAAAAGGTTTGAAAATTCTTCATATTCGAGGTGTGTTCAAAATGTAAGGAGAGTTTGAAAATTTTGCATTCCGTGTTTAATTTTAAGTTTTGCTGTATTGCTAAGTTTATTCCGTTTGCATGAGTTATAACGGTTGGAAGTGTTTTGTGTTCTCAGTGATTTTATGCTATCGAAAAAATGATACAAGTAAATAATATAAGAA
Source organism: Weissflogia rhopalogaster (assembly GCA_019419845.2). Classification (NCBI taxonomy): domain Eukaryota; kingdom Metazoa; phylum Arthropoda; class Insecta; order Coleoptera; family Staphylinidae; genus Weissflogia; species Weissflogia rhopalogaster. Next base: position 14,296 of record WSZQ02067052.1, read on the forward strand.
ACAAAGACCGCATCCTCAGAAAGTTTGGAAAATGCGTTTTGATATAAGTATATTTTATCTCACGGGGATTACTTTGAAGGAGATAGCACACTAATACTGATGGATAACTATATAGTTTTTCCTAAAAATACAGTCACCTTACTTTTCGAAAACACATCCCTTGTAAAAAGAATTCAATTCAATACTAATCCTAGTATATACAAACACATAGCACGTTTTTACATGTATAGCTATAATTATATTTCAGACTATTAGTATCAATGGCTCCACTAAGTAAAGAAGTTCGTACAATCTACAGCCTAAATCCACCACATTTAGGCCCATCTGTACCAGAAGTCAATACATTATGGTTCAAACTATTTATATACCATATGACAGGTTATGGGCCACCGTCTTTACTTCTAAAAAAAGGTTTGTAGTGTTTTTATTGGACCTGTAATTTCGATTTCTCCATTACTAACAATTTGATGTCTAGGGGTCGTATTGAAGCAACTCCCACGTATATTTCTCGGTTTCACCCGTTTGTTGGTCACCCAATGGCTGCATGAACCCGCAATAATTCCAGTCGCGAATATCCTGCATGTGAACGCAGCCCTGCAGTATTCGTCCGTCCTGATTCAAGCCTACGGCGTGCATAACACAGCCCAGACACACATCCTCCCATTTCCGTTCCGGTCGACACCTACCGCACGTGGCGAACTGAACATAATCAAAGCAACCCATCCGGCCATACTTAACCTCAAACCAAATCTAGACATGGAGCATAATTGCGGTTATCTAACCTTCGTCGACATTGGCGTGCCGGCATTCGGGTGTCCTGAAGAGAGAGATCCAGTCGTACGACTTGGGAAACCATCTAAACAGACGCCAACCTTGATGGGCGTCGCCAAAAAGAGTTTGCCAACGAATAACAATCATTCTCCGCCCATATCACAAGCTGAGACTAAGCCCAACATCGAATTGAAGACACCAGTTGAGTCGTATTTTGACCTAACACCGGTGCCTTCTCCGGCTAATGAATTTACAAGTGCTGATTGTAAGGACATTTTAAAAGAGGAGTTGGATCAGTTGGATCGACAGGAGGAAGAGGCTAAGAAGTTGGACTTAAAGGTCGCGAGCAGCACGTATTCGTTTGATACGCTGCTGAGTCCTCTCGACGAGGCAATTAGTATGTTTTCCATTCAAGGCGAAATCGTTGAAGCGGAGCAACCTACAGAAGATTGTGTTGCTGAAGATGCTTCACCAGATCCTGAAGAAAACAGTGAAAATTGGACACTTTTGGATTGTCAATTCGGTGTGCCGCTTTTCGACATTGATACCAATACCAAAATCTGTGATAATATTGTCTCCGGTGGCTTAGCGGAGGCAGAAAAGTAAGTAATCTCAAAAAGTCTCTTAAATATTGAAGAAAAAAATCATCAAACATTAATATAACATTCAATAATATAACATCACATTCAAAATGTTCCCTAAACATTTACAATTTTTTGAAAAATAATAGGTTAACTTTAAAATAAGTTCTCAAAACTTATAATGCACATCTAAGCTTAAAGTAAATCAACAATCAATTAATTTAACTTAAACTAATCATCTACCCTTAAAATTGTTTTACTGCTGCATAGTAACATTTACATCTAATCTTGAAAAAGTCATCAGTATTATCAAAATTCTCCAAGGCTTAATAATACGAGAATTCAGGGAAGAGGTATTTTTTGTGATTTTTTAAATGGAACTATTAGAATTGCTATATTAAATATATAACATTAATTGTAATCATTTTTTCGTTGCAGTTTGGAATACTTGTTAGAATCAAGTAAAACCTTGGGAAAAACTTTACTGGAATTTATATCACAATGTCAGGTATGTTTAACTACGCAATTGGAAATATAAAAAAAACATGTACAGATAACATGTATCATTTATAGTATCATACTGGTGAAAATATGAGCATTTCAAAACGAGGACGATTGACGCCAACACCACGCCACAACTTGGTGTTCGACAACGGCAGGATTAGCGAATGGACGGGTAAATAACTAATTAATCAACATTCCAAAAAAGCAGAGCGTGTTTGAACCGAGATAGAGAGGTCCGTAGTCCTTTAGTACGTACTTATTGTATGTGAACCCCCTGTTTGTGTTTGGACCAATTTCTTATTTCTAACATTTACTAACGATTTTATCAATGTAACAGCAGCCACAGAAGTCACATCGTTCACGTTTCTCTTTCAAGTTTTGGCTTCCCATTTATTCATGATCAGTATTAACATTTGTCGTTATTTTAACATACAGAAAGTACATGCATATACTTAATATAATTTGTTAACTTTAAAAGTTTTGGAATATGTGATTGTGTTTTATTACTAAGACGTTTAGTCGAGAAGTAGTTGATCAGCAGTGCTGGCAGAAGTAATAGTGCGACTTTTGCCGCTATTAGCACCATTTGCTTCCCGGTACAGGTGGGACGTTTTTACAGCTGCGTAGAGGCTGAAGAGTAAATGCAGCGATTGAATCTTGTTCGGGTAAACAGGGATATCAAAGAGAGCACAGACGATGTCGATGTAGCTGCTGAGTGATCCACGGAGAGTATGACTGGGAAAACCGTGGATTTTCAAGAGGTTTTCCATGTTTTCGGGCCATTCTTCAAGTAGTTCATCCAAATCTGGCATTGGGCTGTTAGAAATTATTATGAAGGGTTATAGAATATAGTTCACGGAACTATTAATATGGCATTGAAGTATATATAGATGGAGTGTGTATAACTTTGGTCAATGGTAAAAGTTTAGGTAGAGGTTATACTAGTTTATGGTCGCATTTGACTTTAGTAATATATTGTGATTTAGATCTTCCAACCTGTCTCCAGGTTCAATATGAGTATACTATACGGGAAAAGGATATGACTGCGGGGCCGTTAGGTACTTCTATGCCGCTAGGAAGGGCTGACAACTGCTGTATACGTTTTTACTGCTATCAAAACTTGGAAAAGGAATCATTAAGTAGATCTCAAAGGGAGTTACCCGCTGTTTGGGACATGGGTTAAATGGGTCCGACAGGGGAGGTTCCCTTTTAGGTGTGAATCAAATTTCCCATAACAAGGGGAGTCCAAGCCATGTGAAATGAAATTTTCAATGGGGCCATCTATTCCAAGGCCCGACAGTAAATTTTGGGTGTGGGCCAATCAAATATAATACAACCCTATTGAGTCGTTGCGAAAATCTCCATGGAGTATCCCTAAACTAACATATGCCACTTGAAACTGATCTATCTAAATGTCATTTGTGGTCTGATGTATATGTCCCGAGGAACCACAAACGGCAGAGCAGTCGCCGCAGTCTAGACCTCACCTCTGGCATTAACTTAAAATTCAGTTTAAACGAGCACATTTACGCATCTACACACCCTGCTTTCATGCCGTCAAAATTATGTATAATCTCACACAAACATTAGTAGTCCCCGCGAGATACAAGTATATCGCGGCGATGTGATTAAAACACTATATATAATTGAACGTTCACATAATGATAATTTCAAAAATTATCCACCCTGTGGAGACCTGATTCGGCTTGTTCATTCCCTAGTATGTTTACTATTATTAACATATATTAGGTTAATTATTTTTGAAATATTTAGGTTAACTATATTCGATGCCCAAACTTACTCAGTATATTTAAAAACTGGCGATGATTTACTCCGATGTAGATCGCTTATATCTTTAATCCATTTATCGATAACTTTCGTATTCTTTTCAACATTATCCACCTTCTTTATAATCGCGCTCGATGTACTTCCAACATTCACCGAAGCTGCTCGTAGTTGGAGATGCAAAACAGCAGGATCACTCTGATTAGCAGCTGGTTCATCAAGTACAGTCAAGCCCAAATCTGAAGAATCCACCGTTGATGGTTCTCCATTTAAACCAACATCAGGTGGAACCACCTTTAGAAATGCATCAATATCCCCAACAGCTGGTATGTAATCCGGTATAAATGGCTTGAACTTGTAGTCTAGAGCGAGTTGTTGGGGAACATACCTTTAAAAATAAGATTTAAACAGCTCCTCTGCAAACATTCCAAAACTTACTTGGTAATATACTGAAATAGTTCCTTAACCTCGCTCGATACATCCAAATCCTCGTATAATTTAGCATCGTATTCGCCTTCTACTGCTCCATTGCCTGCTTTTTCTTCATCACTATCATCCGATTCGCTTTCACTGGAAATCTGAATCAGATGAGACGGTGGACGGATTTTGGTAACTGTTTTACGACCACTTGAAGGACCTGCAGAGAGTTCTGAACCTACAGGACTCAAATCGCGTGGGGCTGTCTTCTGTGGGCTGAGACTTGATCCCTCTGATGATTGATATTGTTGGGAATTCTGTGAATGTTCACGATCATCCAGTGGTGGTACTGACATTTTGCCAAGTACGTCCACTGAATCGAATTCGAAATCATCGTCGTCCTCCTACAACACAAGTGGTGAAAGTACAATTATTCTGTTAATATTTTATTAGGATATGGGAAGTTTTACATCGACGATGGAAAATGATTGTTCTTTGCGTTCCATTATTATTTCAGTTTTAATTATATACTCTGGAAAACGCTGTAATATTTGATGGCAAAGTTTTGTTTGTATCTAAAATCATACTTGTTTCCATGGGAATGTATTAATATCTGCATTTAAAGGTTTACATCTACTGGAATTAGTGTAATGCAATTTTCAAGTTTTATAACTCAATTATATTTATTTCTTATGTTCTAATTGTGTTACAATACGTTTTCGTGTGAATTCCTGAAATCACCCGCGAACGACTTTGGCGGTTGAATTTGAACATCGACAAACTTCGTCATTGCTCGCGATGATACTAATGGCCGTTCTCAGGATTTATCGGGTATCACATTTACCTGCAAATCTATAGATTACAGGCATTAAATCAGAAGGGTATTCGCTGTCCATATAATATGCGTCCTCAGATCACATATATGTTAATGATAATAAAGGAGGAAATCACTTCGCGTTTGAATTTCAACGTCGACAAATCTCGAGGTTGTTCGCTGCATCACCCTCGGTCGTTTCCGACATTTATCGGATGATAACTCTGTGACATGGACAATTCATTTACGTGTAGTTCATGTTATAGAAATGGGTTTTACATTTCTATAAGATGTTTTCGCTATGAATTCCAGGATTCACCCCCGAATGACTCTGAATTTGAGTATATGATGATCCTGATGATGATAGGTTATATACATTTTCAGTTGACGTTTGACATACTTGACTTTGACAGCAAATCCCGTAGGATTTCCTGCTGCTTTGAGTCTTTTAGCAACATTTCTACTTTTAATTAATGTTTTTTCCTTTTTTAACTAATTGTTACCCATATAAGCTACTAATTCTCTACTAGAGGTAAATATGGCTGTTTTGGCGGCTGCTGCTCTACTCGATGAGTTGATGGGTCGCAATCGCAATGTTGCTCCAAATGAAAAGGGCACCGAATTAAATTGGGAGGATTCTGAGGTAATATACACCTAGGACAATACAAACAATTTATGCTATTCTCTCAATCATAGTATTGCAAATACTTCCTCGTTAAGTTTTGCCCCCACGATTTATTTGTAAATACCCGAGCTGATTTGGGGGCCTGCTCGAAAGTGCACGACGAAGAAGTGAAGAAGCTCTTCGACCAAACTAAATCTCATCGGAAGACATTCTACCAGGAAGAATTCATACGTTTTTGTACATCTATGGTAAACGAGGTGGATCGAAAGATTGTTAAGGGCAAACAACGTCTAGCGTTGAGTGGCAAGAGTGAGACCTCATCGTTGACACCGGCACAGACACAGAAGAATTTAGAGCAAATTAATTTGCTGAATGAACGCATTAATGGCTTGGTTGAGGAGGCCGGGCAGGCTGGTAACCAAGGTAATGTTGAGCAGGCTCAGGGATTAATGAAACTTTGTGATCAGCTAAAAGAAGAACGCGATAATTTGAAGAAAATTAATGAGAATAGCCAATGGAGTGCGACGGCGGAGTTGGCCGCTGCTCAGGAGAAGCAGATGGAAGTTTGTAAGGTGTGTGGGGCGTTTTTGATCGTTGGGGATGCTCAACAGCGAATTGATGACCATTTGATGGGGAAACAACATATGGGGTGAGCGGAATTATAATCTATAATTTATAGATCCATTTTGAATGGATTTCAATTCTTTATTCCAATTTCCTTTCGGTCCTCTTCATGGAAAATGGAAGTTTTTCCATGTATTTCTAGGTCTTTCTTTTTTCGTTTACCACCTAGGCGCCATTCCATTATCTATTTAATTCCATCAGACTCCTGTCTCCTCCAAGCTTGGCCCAGCCACTGTATTCTCCGTTTCTTTATTTTGGAGTCTATTGCCTCGCCCAGTTCTTCGTATATTTCTTTATTTGTTCTGCTTCGATTTGTACAAAATTCTTTTACTGGACCTAAAATTACTCGCAGGATTTTTCTTTCTTGTCTGTTAGTTTCTTCTTGCATTGCTGGTCTTATTATTGTTCGATATACTTTTATCCTAACTAAATCTGCTTATATTTTTTTACAGTTACGCTCGTTTGAAATCAGCTATCCAAGAAATACAGGAATCAATTGCAGAAGTTCGACAAAACGGTGATCGTCGACCTGGTGGCCGAGTAAATTTTGGAGGTGCAGGAACAGTGGAAGAGCGTCGTGGTCGCCGGAATATGCATCATCATAGACACAAACGCAATAGAGAAAGGAGTGAGAAGTAAGTTTACTTTTTTAAAAGTTCAAGTATAACATATATAAGTTGTCTAGCTCTCTTACATTTGAAAGTATGTAAATTCTTTGAATAATAAAGGGGTGCCTTTGTTTGTTAAGAATTTCAAATAGAGATTGCCGAGAAAATGATCGAAATTCATCAGGCAGCGAACGAAGAGGTGACAACACCAACGTGAACGGCGGTGGCTCATACCGTAATCGACGATCACATCATAACGACTCGTGTAAGTTTAGATGTCTCAAAACTTCTTTCAAGTATTTTACAATTTTATTGTTAGATCGCGAAAGAGATCGATCTGAACGTGGCAGCGAACGACAATCATCACGACACTCGCATCGTCGTTAAGATAGTCATCGTCTCTCCAGCCACGTTTACTTCTTCATCTTAGATAGTGACTCTCATGGTTGACTAAAACTAACCACTTAAATACCAGTAAGAGATGACCCGCTCACAGGTAGGTGTCGCACTTTCAGGCCAGTGTCATCTCTCTCAGCGCCACCCACATTCATTTCGCATTACACCGCCGACAGAGTCGAGATTTTCTGTCGCGGTTGGGCGTATCCATTTTCTTTTCTTTCCAGTCGCATTGAGCCGAGTGAATTTTATTTTACACAAATACGAAAAAACGCAGGTACCAAACACGCGCAGCAGGTTAGTGCCTATCAACAATCACCCAATTTGTAGCCACACATATTTTTATTGTCTTCGTTGCAATTATTTTTTGGAGCATTTTACCGGAACCTCACACGCATAAATTGTGCGTGTACGAGGCGTTTGGACGTGGACGACATGTTTTAATAACGATTTATTTTGTTTTAATTGTGCGCGATTCGCACTCGACGCCTGGCGGCCGCCCCCTTCTCCCTCGAAATCGTTTCGAATACTAACTGAAATTGTCCCACAATCACAAGAATACAATACGCAAAAAACAAAAAATGCGCGCACTGCGATATGCCGCATTACTAGAGGTATTTATGTATAATTCTTGTTTAATGTTTTCTTATCGTTCTGATTTTCCTGCTTTTGCTCATTTGATATGTCTTTCTCTGTGTTTATTCTATCACAAGGTGTACGTCTCTATACAGCGAACGCGAGCAGTATCCACGCAGGACGGCGATTGAAATTGCATTTTTCTTGAATTTACGTTTATAACGGCCATCGTTAATGCATGCTTTGGATTTTTCCAGTTTCCAAATGTGTACACAGGTCACATTTTCACACATAAGTGCGACACCAGCTTCGACGCATATTGGATGAAACGCTGGAGGGAGGGAGATTGTTCACGTATTCACCGACAATGTTGGAGAAATTAAAGGTGATTTAGTTGATAAAATTAATTCACTAAGTAAGATATGCTGCGTTAAAGCAATAGTGTCACATAACCGTTACAAATTTACTAATATCTTACTTGTATTGAATTTATAATCTATTATGCTATTAATTATAAAATATTACGAACTATTGAAAGAGTTTTATTGTAACTCATTTTCGCTGACGTAAATGACGTATGAATATTGTACATCTATATATTTGCTATTATTATTGGCGTTCCACCACTTTCGGGATCGTTCCAAACGGATTGCCCAACCTTCGTCCACGTTTTTACCGTGAAGTCAGAAGTTCGCGGATGGCGCCGCAGCCACTTGTTGAGTGGGGAGGCCAAGTGGTCACCCATCCAACGCATAGCTACGTCCGCCGTTGCTTATGCGGTGATCTAACGAGTACCGAGCTCAACAACGCGTCAAGCCGCCGCTAAAATGGTAAAATGGATACAGAGGGTGTTTGGGGAGAAGGAAAGAAAGAAGCGTACGGTATACTTACTTTAAAAGTTTCGACAAGATTTCACGCCAACATGATTCATAATCGGCGGTGCGTTCACTAAGCACTTTATTGACAAGCGTCCCTATACCCTATGTAAAACAGGGAAAACTCACAACCAGACAGACCGTTATTACCGTTATTCTGAGTCGAGATTTCCCCACCGCAAAGAAGTTTTCACTTCAAAAAATAAAATCAATGTGCACATGTGTAGACAATTAAGAGGGTCGAAGACAAGGCAACAGATTTAAAATTTCCTAAAATTAGTATATACCAGTGAACATATTGCGCAACTTTAATCACTGAGACTGAAAATAGGTATTTAAAATAGTATTCCTATTTCCTTTACTCTTAGAATTAATTAATATAGGTGACCAAAAATACAATTTTGAGCGACATCTAGATAATCCAATTTGAAACCATAGAACAATGGATAACCACACAAATTTTCTTTACTATACGTCGATTGTTTCTATGACTCAATCATTATTTCTAAATAATCTATATAGGAGTATTCCTAATTTAAGGTATACTTTATACGTTAATTACGTTATAGCAAGATGAGTATTCTGCATTGGGTTGCCAGTGATAAACACAAATGTGGCTACTGTGGATCTGGAAATTCAATTTCACATGGTAAATCTAAAAAAAAGTAATTTTAAAGCCGTTTACAGTACTTTTATTCAAATTATCTTTAGGATTATGGGCTGAGACTTTAACTGTCGAAGATTATCAAAATATGATTGATCGGGGATGGCGAAGATCAGGCAAATATTGCTATAAACCTATAATGAACGAAACCTGCTGTCCACAATATACTATTAGGTAATATTATGCAATTTACTTGCACATGCTTCCTAAAATTACAATGAATCAGGCATTAAACCAACATGTTGATAATACATTCGACTCATTTGTAGATGTGCTGCATTAAATTTTAAGCCATCGAAATCACAGAAGAAAGTCATTAAAAAGTTTAACAAATACTTGAGGGAAGGTCTACCAAGTGAGGCCAATGAAATAGGAAATGTTGAACACAATATGGAATATATGGATCACAATGCCCAAGGTTTCTCGTTACCCGATAGTGTTAAAGAACTTGGCACTAAAGCAGCTTTAACGTTAAGTCAAGATGAAGTAGATACTCATCAATCTAAAACTAACATTGTTGATATACCTGGAACATTATATCCTATTAACGCAAAGTTTGATGAAATTAATCAAGGGCAACAAGCAAGTCCTCAATGCAAAGACGTTAAACAAGGTTTAGGAGCCGATGCTTCAAAGCCACAATGCTTGAAGGCAAAATATTTACGACGGAAAAGACGTGAGGCGAAGTTACTTGGAAAGTCTAGAGATAATTCTACCACGAATAAAAAACCAAAGGTGAATTTGGAAAAATCTATTGCAGATTTACTTAATGAAGAGGCTGTTAACAACGCGCATAAAATTAAGATTAAGTTAATTTCGCTGAAAAAGTCTGAGTGGGAGAAGCATAGAATGATCGAGTTTGAATTGTACAAGAAATATCAAATGGGTGTCCACAATGATCCTCCTGAAAAATGTTCTGTTCGGTCATTTGAACAGTTTTTGGTGGACTCACCATTGGAGGTTTGAATATTTGCCATTGCCTTTTCGTTTTTAATAATGTTAAGGATTATTAATATTTTAGAGAGAATCAACTTTTGGTACGTTTCATCAACAATATTGGCTGGATGATAAACTGATTGCAGTTGGCGTTGTCGATATTTTACCAAAGTGTGTCAGTTCTGTGTATTTTTTCTATGATCCAGACTGTCGATATTTAACTTTGGGAACATATGGAGCTTTAAGGTAAATTTTTATTTTATAAAGTCTGATATGTACTGTTAGTTGCCATACCTCAAACAATATTTGCCGCCTATTACCTTACAAATTTGCAAAGTTATAGCTATTAAAATTACAAACTTATTATCCTGTCAATCTTATTTTGTCGTTCCTGTTCCTTTACTTCCCCTCCTATCAGCAACCGACCCACCGCCACCTCAGATAATCCAATCGCTTCGTACTCCCTTTCCCTACAACTAGCCTAAGCATGTGCCGACTTCTTGTATATTCTGTTTACAGATTCATCTACCTTGCAACCATATACATGCTCTCCCACCTCATTGACATTCTCTTTGTTTCCTGCAAATCTATAGCTTGGTGTGGACCTTTCCAGTTACAATTATTATATATAAGACTTAGATATAAGATTGAATATAACATTAGATATAAGAGATTAGCTATAAGACTTTAATAATTTGAACTGCGCGGCCCAAGAGTGTTACAATTTGAGTTTGTGAGATTCCCCGAAATCATCCTCGAAAGTCTTTGGCGACGATGTGCATATTGCTTGGTTTGATCGTGATATCTGTCGGGTGAACATTTCGGTCTCCAAATGTAATGTTAGAATCGATATATGAATGCATTTTATCATAATTTTCAGAGAAATGGAGTTTACACAAAATCTCCACTCTAAGTATCCCTCCATTGAATATTACTACATGGGTTTTTATATCCATTCCTGTCCGAAGATGCGTTACAAAGGAAAATTATGTCCCTCCGACCTTTTGTGTCCCGAAACATATATTTGGACACCAATCGAGAAATGTATTGCACTTTTGGAAGTGAGTAATTATTCACGTCTACAAGATGCAAATCAGCGAGATTCGAACATCTGTAAACCAGGTCCACTTCTGGATGGGTTAAATATCATCGACAACTATGCCCTACACAAGGCTCGGGAATTTAGGAACAATTCTGATTATGTGGGTATCTTTGAGATTTTAGGGCTGCTGCTGGGGATTAAGTTGATCCCTAAGGTATATATTGTGCTTTAATGAATACAAAAAATATTGCAGATATTTTATATTATATAAGATAATAATTGCTTGATTGCTGTTAACTTGTGATACTTTGATTTTGATTTATGTGTTCACGTGTTGACAAATATACAAATTAAAGAGAATTTTCTAAATATAATAAAAATGTAGGTGTTAAGAAATATATATATATATATATAGAAATATATATATATATATAGAAATATATATATATATATAG
>WSZQ02067074.1:0-78171 GCA_019419845.2 Weissflogia rhopalogaster
CTATAACCTATAACCTATAACCTATAACCTATAACCTATAACCTATAACCTATAACCTATAACCTATAACCTATAACTTCTTCTATTATAATTTTTTGTGGTATTTACAGAATTATCAAAATCACAATTATCAATCGACAATTTGGGTAGGTTACAACCCGATCACGCATTACATTCACCAAGAAAACTCCCACAACCGGCGCCGCCACCACCACCGCCACCAACACACCCCAACTCATCTCTATCCGATTGCGGCAAACGACTAACACCACTCTCATCGCTCGCCACCCCTTTACCGCCGCTTACCCTTGACAGTCTGGCAAGCCACTCCTCAAATCTACTCTCAGCCCGAGGAATTTTCAATAATTTACAATACAACACGGCACATCATGCACACACCTCCGGATTACTCTCTCCAGAAGGTTACCTAACTTTTAAAAGGCATCGCGGTGAAAAGAAACCTATTCCCGAGGAGCAAAAGGACGAAAAATATTTCGAGCGACGGAAGAGGAATAATCAAGCTGCAAAAAAGTCCAGAGATGCAAGAAAGATACGAGAAGATCAAGTAAGTAACACTCAAAATTGAATTAGTATGTTTTATCTTTTGGTTTTCTACTAGGTGGCGCTGAAAGCAACAATCCTGGAACATGAAAACGCCATCCTCAAAGCACAGGTGTTAACATTACGCGAGGAGGCATCATCTTTGCGACAAATGCTTCTTCAGAAGAAAACACTGGAATTGAATACGTGATTAGTCTAATTATTTATTAATTGTTATTTATTCTTATAAAATGTAGAACTAATTATTTATCTTTATTGGTTCAATATTTCAATGTGCTTTATGGAAGTAGGTCTACGAGTGTGTTGAGTAATAGTTATTTTTATGTAAGCACAAAATAAAGAGTTAAGTAAATACATTTTCCGATATTATAAAATCATGGGTAATAGGAGGTGCTAGAAAAAAACAACCCCCAAGTATATACTGTTGAGAGAGACATGGAATTGAGTAGAATTTTTTAAGAACAAAATTTGTAAACTACGCAATAATGTTTATAATATGCCTGATATAATATATTCATGGATTCTATCAAACCCATTTCTTAAAAAACATGGAATATACGAGTAAATCAAATAAAATAGACAACCAAATATACTCCAAATATCACTTATTGTTAACGAGCTACAACATGATATCATCATCATATGGGTTCTGTGCTCCTATGTGAAGCATAGTGCTTCTGTGCTACTTTGCTGCTCCGGTCCTGTGCTATTCTTTTGGCTTCATTCCAAGAACATGATATAGGCAAAGAAAGACAAAATCGACAATATCAAAAAAACCTAAATTGCCACCACAAAAAAATCACATCATGCTCAATCCCCCATTTCCCCATTAAACCAAAGGAAACCCGGAAATAAGCGACTTCATAAACATAATGAACAAAAATGTCCAATGCCCATACCCATTGTGCACCACCCTAACTCCTTGCAACGCCAACGTCGACATTGACAAACTTTTTATGCCACATTATAACTACTTTTATAGGATCACTAATTTTCTAGTTTTCTAGAATTTTCCAAGTTTTTTTGGTTGCCTATCAACTATAACCAACAAATGTCATTTTTCAAGTTAGTTTTTATCGTTGTATAGCTCCGTGCGATTTTTGGGAAAGTCATTATTATTTACTCATCCGCATTACACAAATACTCTTTATATATTTAATTTAAAGTTTTTATTGAATTTAAAGTTTCTGTATATATAGAACTTTTTTATATATCTAAAAATGGCCGAATTACAATGCTACAATCGTGGTTGTGGAAAGAAATACTTGGAAGCTGAAAATAATCCAGGTAACTAAAACTATAAACCATAGACTTATTAATTACAACAATATAATCATTATTTGTGATAGAATCATGCAGACATCATCCTGGTGAGCCTGTTTTTCATGACGCCTACAAAGGGTGGTCATGCTGCAACAAAAAGTGTACTGACTTCACCGAATTCCTCAATATCAAAGGCTGCACTGTCTCGAAGCACTCAAACATTAAGCCACCAGAGCCAGAAAAGCCTTCTTCGGCGAATATTCTTGATACTGAGGTGATTGTTGTGCAACCTATCACAAAGACTGCTTTGCCAAGACCATCTATTGAAACGCCCATGGTATGAAGGCCGAAATTGTTTGGAAACACTTGATTTTACTCAAACTAATATTTTCAGACTAAATTAACTCCAGAGGTAGCTCCTTCGTTGATGCAAAGTATTCAGAGTGCTCCACCTCCAACTATAAGAAACCAACAAGAAAGTGATGAAATTCCCCTTGGAACAATGTGCAAAAATGGTGGATGCAATATTGCGTATGAAGGGTCTGATAAGGAAGAATCCAAATGCATTTATCATCCAGGAACACCGATTTTCCATGAGGGATTGAAGTTTTGGTCATGTTGTCAGAAACGCACGTCGGATTTTAATGCATTTCTTAGTCAAGTTGGATGTGTAACTGGAAATCATGTTTGGAGGAAGGACGTAAGTTTCTGAAATTTCCGAAAATTACGTTAGGAGAGTGTTGGAAGTTTCACTATAAATCATTTTAAATTTACATTGTTGATATTATTACAGGATAGTGATAAGACGATTCAATGTCGTTGGGACTTTCATCAAACGGTGACTCATGTAATTGTTTCGATTTATGCGAAACAGTATTGCCCTACGAAGAGTGTGATTGAGTTAAATCCTATTCGTATATTTGCACAAATCGTCTTTCCCAATGAGAATGATGGGGTATTTAGTCTGGACCATGAATTACAAGGGGTAAGTTGCAATTTTATTACGTAAATTCAGTGTTTGGGAAGACTGGGGAGGACAAAAGGCTAAATCTTTATTAGTACCTTTAGCAAAAAAGTCCCCCAAGAAATCAAAAGTTCGAGATTCACTTTTTGAAGTAAAACTTCTATACGATCGGAAACCGACGCCCGACTATTTCCCTTATGGGCGGTAGTCTTATTTAGGATAGATGTTTCCTCACTCTCTTTTTCTAATGTGTGTATTGTTCTTACTTGAGGGATGGGCTTTTTTAAATTTAATCCTAGTTTTTAAATGTCTGTGGCGTTTACCATAGTCGGACATGCGTCTGTGGCGATACTAAAATGAAACACGATGTTTCTATATACCTGCTTTCATTGTTCCTTGTTCTTCTCAGATCATCGATGTTTCTTCAAGCAACGTAACAATGTACGGTACAAAAATCGAAATCAAGATGAAAAAAGCAGAACCTGGAAGTTGGTCACGTCTGGAAATCCCAAACAAAATGCCATTACAATCCACCACAGCCAACGGAGCCGTAGAAAAAGAAGCGACATTAGAAAGTAAAGTTGAATCGGTTGATTTGAGTGATTTATAAATAATGTTTTATACAATATTATTGCTATTTGTCATTAAAAAGTAAACTGAATTTTAAATACACGTGTCTCTTCATGTTGCTTTCAAGTGAGAAACAATCTATTAACAATGAACATAGAAAATAAACCAAACTAAAGTTAACGTAAAATTATCTACAATCTAGGTTTGCGTTGGTCAACCTGTTATAAACAATGAACGAAAAACGAAGCATTCCATTTGGGGTGACACGTGATAAAAACTAGCTAATGATATAATTAATTCGTAACACTAATCGCTCTTGAGAAAGTTACCATCAGTCAGGGTGGATAGGACTCTACTCCTGAGCGTCGCCGATTCCATCTGGTTTGATGGCGAACATTGCTTCGCTTTCAGGCAGGCAGGGCGAATCGTAAATCTTACAAATCCGAGTCTCGCCTCGACCTTTACGAAGATACAGGCGTGTTGTCGACGAATGTGCCATGATGTTGCCACCAATGGGCTTCTTTGGGTCGGCTTGGAATGTAGGAGCACCGTCGACTTGGGCGACGACTTGGTTTGTTATCAATACGGCGATACCATACTGAAAGCAATATTATTATTATCGTTCAAAATCGTTTGAAATTTTTTAATTATATCTAAAAATATAAGAAATGTTTTAAATGTACATAAAATAAAACCAAAACAACAATTAAACGCCGCATGTAGCATACCCTTTCTTGGTTAAACAGAATTTTGTCGCGAAATCGGATTAAAATTACATTACTTCGTGGGTTTTGATACCGTTCTTAAGGATTTATCCTTAAGAACGATATTTAATAGGGATTTGTCAATTTTTGTCCACTTACTTCATCAGCAAGTCGCTTCAACATGCGCAGAAACTTCGCCAAATGCATCTGTCTTGCGGCAAGCTCGCCTCTCCCCGAGAAATCCGTCCTGTAAAGTGCCATAGCACTGTCCACAATCAACAAACTGTAGCGTGAATCTGCCATCAACGCGGCGGCCATCACAAGCAAACTAGTCTGATGATCAGTGTTAAAAGCCTCGGCGACGGACACGTTGTCTAGGACTTCTTTCGGATTCAACTGATAACGCTCAGCAATTGCTACCAAACGATCCGGTCGGAACGTGCGCTCTGTATCGATGTACATTACTTTTCCTTCTCCACCACCAATATCTGCTGGAAGCTTTAATTAAAATAAAATTGATCATTATTCATAAATAACATCATCAGCAAGAGTCAAAATGAATGATTTAAGCTTAGAAATTACATTTAAAATTAAAATATAACAAGGGGAATCTAAAGAGCTAAAAATCGGTATTTTGGAAGTAGTCAATCATCACCTCAATTATATAAAATTTTGGTAAACATAAACCAACTATATATTAACAAGTCCTCTTTGTGATCTATAATCTTATTATTATAATATTATTGAATGATTTAGCTATTGGTCATTTCCAAAAAAATCGATGTTCTGACCTGGTTAATGAGATTCCCCTTAACTCACTTGTGCTGTAACAGCCAAAGTATGACAAAGCTGTGTCTTCCCCGTCCGGAATTCCCCAAACATCTCCGTAATCGACCCTGTTTCAATCCCACCACCGAGAAGTTGATCCAACGCCTTCGACCCAGTTGTCAGGAAGGTAAGTTGCGCCCGTTTCTCATAAAGTTTAGTCGCAGTGACGAAACCCATTGGCACAAGTTTGGTGGCTTCTGCCAACATTTTGTCGACTTTCGCATCGGAAAAACCTTTGATGGTAAGCAAAGCCTTCTTTGGGGTATAGACAATCGATTCAACTGTGCAATAACCAGCTTCTTCCAGACGTTTTATATCACCAGATGTTATACCATTTGCCTGAATATTGCTTTCTTAAGTCTAGTTGAATTTCTATTGGAAAAATAAGGTTTTGGTGACTTACCTGAAGACGTGAAATTGGAATTGCAACTTTATCTTCAAAGTCGCCTTCTGCATCGATTGTTGAAAGCATTTCCTCCTCTGTTTGGCAGCTCATTTTTATCTCGATTGTTTCACTAGTAAATATTATTTAGACAAGTTTCGACCTGTTGAAGAATGTATGGAGAAGACGTTCAACTTTCAAGGAGTTCGGCGGTTATGACGAAAACACAGAAACTGCGGGAATTTTGACAGTTAGAAACTACAAAATTCCCTAGATGTTTAGAAACAAATTTAATATTATATATTTATTGAACATTCCTTTAACATCATACGTTTCCATTACAATTCATTACAATAAATAATATAAGATGCTAAATTAATTGACATGTTAAAATGTGTTTAAGTATTTTAATATAGAAATTTGAATTTCCAAGAGTGGACATGTGATTACTAAGGAGTAAACGTCCCTAGAATTTCGAGAAGTGTCACAATCGAAAACAAAATTAGTTTTCAAAGAAAATTCGATTTTTTGTATCAATTTTGTTATGTAATTGACCACTAAGAGCGAACGAAACCATTTATATGTTTATTGTTTAAATCTGTAGTGGCAAACTATCGTACATTAATGCGTTATACAATTTTGTACAAATAATTCTAAAATTATAAAAATGAAGGTTATGAAACCGTTGGAAATTTAGGAAATTTAAATTTACTGAAAAATCTTCAAATTTCAAACTAACACATTAAAGTATATACTAAAATTATCAATTTCATTACTTTCTTCCTCTTTAATTTCAAAATTTTGTTATAGATTATGAAGATAACAAAACTTCAAAAATTATAACCTCAATAGGTTAATATGATCTAAAATGAAGGAATATAACCTCAATTTGATGAATATGACCTTAAAAAGAAGTCACGAAATTGATAATTCTCTGAACATGTGTCATTGACCTGTCATCTAAACAAAATTTCTGTTATCACATTTCCATATTATGTCCGAGGACGTAGAGAATGAAGAATCCGGTGAAGATGTTGAGGAAGAAGATGGAGAACTAAGCATACACACCGAAGGACTGTCGAAGATCTACGCACTGCTTCACTATTCGCCCATACGCGAATCGCCAATTGACATTCATTTACCCAACACGACTAAAATCCAGTTAACTGAATTGAATTGGTATGGAATGAATGTATCTCCCAGGAAAGTGAAACTTACGAATACTGGTTTTACTAGTAAGAACAATCGTTTATAATACTTTCACCTTTTATAAGCTACAATGACTTGTATTCAAATTTCGAAAACGTTTTAGTCAATTATAATGCAATTTGGTCAGAGACACGCCCGTTTATCTCAGGCGGTCCGTTAATCGGCGATTATAGCTTTTCTCAGCTACATTTCCACTGGGACAGTCATAATCAAGCTGGATCGGAACATACAATCTCGGGAGAACCGCAAATATTGGAAATGCATGCCGTTTTTTATAAAAGTTGTTACAGGTCACAGGAATCAGCGTTATTGAGGAAGGATGGTATTGCAATAGTCGCATATTTGTTTCGTGTAAGTTTTACAGCTATTTATTTATTTTTATTAGCATGTGATAAATGTTATATCATTATATCATATATTTATCATTATATGGAATAGACAGAGTTAGTCTGAAGCAATTGTTACCTATTAATTTAGTTGCAGGACGCAAATAATGAGGGAATAGGAAGTTTTATCGAACGGATACCGGACATTCGTGAAGCGCATGCCACAGTACGATTGCAGTCAGCTCCCTTGGAGACATTCCTATCGTCGTTTATCAACGATTATTTCTTTTACATTGGAAGTGTTAACACATCGACATCTATTCACTACGCGCATTGGTTAATCTGTCGTACGCCACTGGGTATTGCATTGGATCAGGTATTACATTTTAGTTTTTTGCGAGATTTTCCAATTGTTTCAATTGTACAGAAAAGAAAATGGCCCTGACGTCAGTTATTAGCAATTTACTTCCCGCTTTACTTTGAAAATTAGATGGCGTTCGTGGATTCAAGTATCGAGACGTAAAATACTTATCGATACTCATATGTTTATATAAACATTGCGACAATTGCATTATCAAATATGATATTTTTTAATTAGATATACAATCAATATAAAAACACATTTTTCAAAGTTGTAATAAGTTAAATATGAATAAAAAAAGGTCGAAGTATTCCGATCCCTCATTGGCGAGGACGGCCAGCCACTCCTGAGAAACTGCAGGAACATACAGCCCAGTGGTGGTTGCACCGTGTTCCACGTCAATCCATCAGGAATGAACGCCGCAACCCTCCTTATCATGCAGAAGTCGACTGATAAACGCCAAGAACGGGCGATGAACAGCAAATATAAACGCTCTTCATGTGAATACCCTGGATAACACCTCGGACAAAAAAATTAAGGTAATTAAACACAACAATTCATTGTTTTCCTTCCATATTTATTTGGATTGATATATTGATTAGTATTAGTATCTTCATTACCAAAGTCAGCCAACCACTCCTGAAAGAAATGCAGCCCTTTGGTGGTTGCACCGTGTTCCACGTTAATCCACGGAAATGAATGTCATTTGTCATGCAGAAATCGACTGATAAACGCCAGGAACGAGGATCAGCAGCAAATAACTGCGTTCATCATGCGAATACCTCGGATAACACGACACACAACGTCATAAGGTAATTAAACATAAGAATTCAATGTTTTACTTTCATTTTAATTATAAATACATATTCCAAAATCAGTACATTCATAAAATACTTGCAATTAAATGTATGCTTGTACTTAAATATTTAAGTATAAATGTGAAATTTATCGTAATTCTCTTACAGTTACATTATTCAAATATATTGCGCACTGTTAGTTAATCTAGATTCGAGTAGGTAAAGAGTTAGGTTAGGGATGTCATTTGACAGAATACTGCTCCGTTGACAGAAAAACTACGTACATTTATGCGTTTAGTTTACAAAAATAGCCCTTAGAAAAACCTACAACTGTGATAAAGCTATGAGCGAATAGAAAAATAAGAATTGCACTTGGCGATGTCAATTTGCAAACTAGTTTTGCAAAGGTTTTTTGGTGTTTGAGGAGGCAATAAGTTAGGAAAATATATTAAATAAAGTAAACTATCATTATTTACAGTCTTCTTGAGTACGTTTGTGCAGCGAACGAATAAATTAATGGAATGCTTCTATGTAGCATTGATTTTTTGCGATTGAGCTTTTGTTTCAGCGATAAACATACAAATTTCATATCACAACTGGTTTTTTTATGATTTAAGTTTTCATAAATTGTCTTAACCTTAAAGTTGTATTAAAACTTTATAGGTTATATTTAAAAGTATAACCTAAACTTAAGTTTTGTTAAGAATAGCTTTATAAGTTTGCAATATAAATTTGTTGGTTATAATTTATGAAAATGTAAGTTTTCCTAAAATTTTATAACCTCTTTCCAAAAACCACACTTTTGATTATGTCTAGGTTATAATTTTTGAAAACTTGTCTTCCATGCTCTTTTTTGTTATAACTTTTCTTTGTTTAGCGAGTTTTTATGGTCTTTTAACGTAATACTTTGTAAATTTGTCTAAAATCTTCATAGTTATGCATTTTATCTACATACCTAAGTATGTATGTTCTTACTGAGTAAAGTATAAAATATTGCCTATCTTTAAATATATCAAAGATATGTATATCTTCTTCAAAGTAGATGCCTTTCAACCGAAATCGACTCAAGTCACAGACGTTCCAAATCAACTGAAGTTAAAAACATACAAACCAGCTGCAGATTTAAGTTAAATAACTTAAATCAGCCTATCATAGACAATCGGTCATACTGATGTTTCCGAATTGAGGCGAAGCACAAATTTGTTGCTCTTCGGATCAACTACCTCTTCAGTAATGTTGAAATGCGGCAGTTTCTTGATGCAGCACAGCAGCGAGACATCGTTCTGCCTGAGTTGAAAGCACACATTATCGCCGATCGGCCTCGAGAGCAACTCATCGCAGATCAACGCCCACGTCTGGACGCATTTCTGCTCCTTATCATTAAGCAACACCGGCTCAGTCAGCAGATACGGCTCGAGGAAAGCTCGCGGTGTGAGATCGTGACTTAGGCAATTTGCGAGATGCGTAAGTATCGAATCCACCGAGTGTCGAGGCTGTTGCCGTGTAACACGCAGGTATTTCTGCAAAGCACGTGCCATTGACGGGAAGATCGCCTGGGCAGCTTCATGCGGATCCATGGGAATCGCCGGCGCCTGATCGTTATGCAACCGTTTAATGTGCGTAAAAGCCTCCTCGGCGGCTGTGATAAGGCGAGCTCGGCGTTTCTTCACTCTTCGTTCGTATTCGTGTTCTTCGTAGAACCGCTCGTTGTGGCTCGAGTCTCTTCGTCGCGCATGCGCCGCCAACATAGCGCGCGAATTTGATTGTTGCATTCCAGAGTTGTTAACGCCATCAACTTCGTAGAATTTAAAGCTACTAGATGCCTTCCTCGACTTGGAAACGGGAATTCTCTCGAGGTAAGGGTTGTAAATCGGGAATTCGGTATAATAACGCTCGAGAACCCACACAGCGGCGCGTTGTATACTTAATTGGCCGATTGAGAATGCTTTCGAAACTCCGTCAGGACTTCGGATGATTTTTATATAATACGCTGGTTTTTGGTGGCGAATCTCCATTAACACCACCGATAAATAATGTATGAATAATAAAGTGTCGGTTAAGCTTGAAGCGTAGGCGACTAGGGCTTTGTAGTCCACGGAATCTTCAGGAGTTATTGCAGCACGTGCGTTTTCAGTCACCTGAACGATGTAAAACAGCCAGTTTGCAAAGGTGCAAATCATCGTAAGGGCCAACACACTCGCTCGGAATAGATAAATCCCAGGAAGGGTTGCGTTTGGTTTACGGAGAAAAATAGCCCATGCTCCTCCCGCAAGGATGACCAATTTGAAAGCTAAAGACACTAGAAGTCCCTTGCATTCGGCACCACATTGAAGAAGTTTAGAATTGTTCTGTAAACCCACATTTGACGAGAGGGCAGGGAAGAATCCTAGTTTTGGCAGGACGACCATGGCGATCGGGCTGAGGAAAGCACATACTGAGATGATGTACGTAAATATCGAACCGAGATATTGTTGGCAGATGAAGCTTAACCCAGTATCAGGTTCGCCGGGCCAATTGCTGACGTCTTCAGTAGAACCAGATTGTTCGGAGGTATTTCCAGTGATTGCAGTGGTGTTTTCGCCCCAGTTGTCGTCCTGTGGGAGGATTTGGACTTCGATTACCTCCTGGCCGTCGCGGTTGTCAGGTGTCAGTGTTACGGAGGTTTGGAATGGTGCCATGTCATCGGTTTTCGATTTATTTCTAAAAAGGTAAGATTTTTTATATATTATCACTTGAAATTTATAAAATATCTGTTTTTAAAAGGAGTTTTCTTCAATGTTTTGATAATGTGTAAACTGGTAGGAGAATGATGCGAATAAAAGATTAAAAAATTATTACCAACTACTCAACTTGCATAAGATTTTTCGCATTTTCATGATGACATTTTGCTTTTGATGTTTTCTTTTTAATATATTCATAATATAAAATATGTCATAATAATCAATGAAAATATGTATAGATATGCTTTCGTAAAATTTAATTTTACTATTTATGTAACTTATTTTTAAATTGTATTTGGTCCAAAGACCTGGCCATCGACCATACTGGTCCTTCAGCCTTGATTTATTGTTATCGTATGTATTTTTATATTACATATTTATTATTGTGATTGTCATGTGATGTTGTTGTTGTTGCTGATCCTTGTGTTGAATTGTTTATATATGGATTCTTGTTGTGTGTAAGTGTTTAAGCTTTTTCTTGTGTGTTGAAAGTTGTGGGTTGCGCATATTTGCGATTGTTGATTTGATGAGTGGCTTTTTATTGTGTGGTTTGTATAGGTGTGGAGTAATGTGAATTTTTGAGAGTTATAATTGTGAATAATGGGCGACCACCCCGATGACTCGAACCTCGTCCGACAGCGTGGTAGGCCCAAGCTCTACCGACTGTGCTGCCCAGGTGGACTTTATGTAACTTTTATTCAGAAAATTAATCCTATCAGTAAAGTAAAAACTAAAGCTAATCAGAATTATTTTCGCATAAATAATAGTCGTAAAATATAGTGCACAACGAGCATGTAATGTTATATAGTCTTTACGAGTATGACAAGTTCTAAGCCACAAGTCATACGAGGAATGATGTGCATTACACGCGAATTACGATATGTGTATATTAGTACGATATTTATGACATTTCGTAATCAAACGCAATACCGAAATATGTATCTACTAGCACTGTTTTTATCAGCGATAGAAAAAAATGAAACATTGACAGGTATCTAAACCCTAAATTTATGCGAAACAGAAAAAAAAGGCATACACTTTGATGCACAAATGGACAAATACATGGTTAACTCTTTGACAAAGGCTTTCAAAGGAAACACTTAATATTTTAGAGAAATATATAACGGAAAGAAATTACATTCCTATCCCTTGGAGGAGTTATTTTTAACTAGTTACTTTTTAGTAAGCTCATTTGGAAAATAGATATTAAAAAAAAAACCTCTACAATACTGTAAGAGAGCGTGTTTGCATATAACTTTACCTGTTACTTCGATGTGAATGTGATCTATAGTTTCGATCTCTATGATAACCCTTTGACCTCCTAGACCTGGAGCTGTTTTCCGACTTCACAGACTCGGTTTCCATGTCTCTGGCAGTCTCATTCCCCATAAATGCACCTCACTTGGCATTTGTACACACTTCACAAGTTCACTTCACTTCACGTAGGTAAGAATAATAATAAGTTCAATGACATGCACTTATTGGGAATACATAAATCCAACTAGAAACGTAGAAATCTTCTGTACTTCCACCGAAAGCCTTATACTTTTGACCATCTAGCTCGTACAATAAGATTAGATTACTCCAAACTGTAAGTTTTAAGAAGCAGTCGGTGGGGAGAAATTAAAACACGAATTTCCGATCTTGTGGAATTTATGATGCTGCACGCTTGGTGGCTTCCTTGAAAGATTTGCTTGTAATACGTGTAACAGAAGGCACTCGAAGGGCTGATGTGCGTGCTTTCACGCATGGATGCCCCGGCATTGTTTCGTGAGGGTGCTGGATGCTTTTCCGTCTTTTTCACTAGTATTTTCGGTGTAATTGCACAGCGTTTACGTATCACGTACTCGGCGGTATCAAAACATGGCGGCTTCTGGTCATTAACACCTGTGTCTTTCGCATCCCCACCAGCTTCACAAATCTGACTACTGAAGAAGTCAATACAGAGTGTTTACAAAAAATAAAACTACTTCTTCGGTTTTTGTAAGTACTCAATTTTTTTACTAAATTTACTATATTTATTATTACCATTTATTTCGTCATTTTGTCTTTACTTTCTAGACTTCCTAGAACATAACGAACCTTTTCGACCACAGAGGGACATCTTCTAATGGTAACAGAAAATCAACAATTCCTCATATCTCAAATACTGGTATTCTACGAGAATGAAGAAATGGAATCTTCGCTACATTTTATTTTTATCGTATTACGAACTTTTGATCCTCATCATCACTTTCATCCATATCCGTTTGTAATTCCCCGTTTTTCCAACAAGGAGACATAATGTGAATGGCATATAAACTACTGAATGCTCCTTTTCAACGCAAACTTTCCGAGTTGCCCTGTCTGTTAATCCAAAACTACCCTAAACTACCCCATATGATTTGTGTTTTACCCAATTTCGAGCCGTCACGCACTGCACATTGGAATGTCGCAGCGATTCGTCGAAATTTAGGCAAATTCTTGTACAATAACCTAGGCTTTCATTTTGCTTTCACATTCATTTTGTTTAGTTGTTTAGTTTAAGAACATTCACCAGACATAAATTGTAGATAACTTTTGAAAATAGTATTACCAAAACGTTATAATCCATTCATATATTTCGTACAGTAAGTGTAATAATTTTATTTGTCGATAGCCAGTTGCTTGTTCGCAATTAAATATTTATTTTATACAGTGTATAACCTTAAAAATGTATCTTGTATATAAATTTATACATATTTTATAGGCTATCGACAATATCTTGTCTGTATTCATAGATATTATTTATTTTAGAGGCATGAATATAGAGAACAACCAATACTACGACATACAATGAATACAGAAACCGCCTATGAATTATTCAACAGAATACATGGAAAACTACGACCGAAACTCGACAATTTCTACCCAAACATCTTCTCACCTATAACACAACTCACCAACAAAATCATCCAAATTTCCGGAGTATCAAACACAGGAAAATCACTTCTTATCTGTGAACTTCTCCTCCATGCTATTCTACCCTCTAAAATCTCGCCAACTTTTAAACAGTCTAATGCTATATTAATTAACACTGATCATCAAATATCAATCATACAAATCATCAAGATTGCTGAAGAAAAACTTAGAAATTTGAAGGTTTCTCAGGATGAACATCAAGAAATAATTAAATCTTCATTAAAAAGACTTACCATACTTAATTGTTATGCACTTAATCAATTTGAAATGACAATTCTTAATTTAGAACATTTATTATCTGAATTATTAGATGTGGCATTGATAGCAATCGATAGTTTGTCTGCTTATTATTGGACTGAACGGTATGAAAAGTCTTTGGATGTTAGGGAAAATAAGTTGTGCAGTGTTAATAAACATTGTAGTAATTTATTGAAGATTTTAAAGAGTGTTATAGGTGATAGCCATGTTGTTACAGTATTTAGTAAGTGTGAGACAGAAGCGCATTTGAAGGCATTTGTTGATTTTAGTATAAAATTAAGTTATGATAAAAATGAATGTAATCGATATATAATGTCATTAGAATGTCATGATGATACAAAAGGAGTACAAGTGGTTAGGAGGTATACAATTGAATCTGGATTGAAATTTAATCATTGAATTTTCCATTGTTTATACAAAAAATTTCATTATGCTTATTTTATATAATTTTTATAAACAATTAAACTTATTTTTGATTTTCTTTCACCAGTTATTAAATCTCATTTTATATTACTTTTCTATAAACAATTCGCCAATAATTTTCATCTCATTTGACAGTTTGCCCTGGTACAAGGACAATTTTCCATACCTTTGCCGAACCTCAACGAATTTACACAATGCTTTCAAAAATTATTACAATTTATTGTTAAAAATAAAAATATTTAAAATTAACATAAGATCGGTGGAAAGACATAATTTATTTTAATTTTAAAATTTACTGGTGTTTAAATAAAATTAAGAAACAATTGTTTTATTCAGGTGTCATGTAATATGTGCTATATTGACAGCAACATTCATTCATTCGCAAAATTCTAAATTAAAATATGTCATATAGGCAACCCTACAATATGTTGGGTAAACAGAGTAATTCTTTCCTTTAAATTGCCCTATACAATAATGAATATATACAATATCCAAAATTAAGATTTAAAAATATTTGTACTTAAGTAATATTATCTAATAGGCAACCAACACTTCAAAACCTACAATTAATTTCACTTATAGCAAATTTTCCATAGCAAATAAACTAATTATATCGTTACTAACAACTTTAAAACATCCCAAACCTACAAATTTAGTTTATTACATGAACTTTGCTAGTACAATCACTAAGTAAATAAAAAAAGTTACAACTTTGTATGTTCAAATTGATGATAAACTCAACACATTTTTACGAGTTACACTGTACAGGTATACCAACCTGTACATTTTACACACTTGTTATCAATCGTCGAAAAATAAGGTTTTAAAGTGAGCAAACATGCGCGAATTTCAGTCTTGCGCCTAGCGCTGTCCCTTGAGCGGTATACTTCATCAAATATTTCGGCTGCCCTTCTCTGGGCGGAAAATCGCTAGTCAAACACGTATTTCAGCATTATCCATGTGCATTCGCCAACTACAATTAGCATTGTGAAAGTGTATCAACTTGTTTATACCAACTACTATGGAGAACAACAAGAAAGCCGGATTGTACAGCATTGATGGTGACCGCGAACAAGATGAGGTTAGTTTTTAATCAATTAAAAAAAGAAGATAAAAGTCGACTTTAACATTTTCGTTATGTTTCCAGAAACTTCTAATGCCCTACAATTATATTCTGCAAGTACCTGGGAAGAATATACGCTCAAAACTCTCTCTTGCCTTCAATCATTGGTTGAATGTGCCTGTAGATAAATTGGTACAAATCGATGATATTATACAGACATTGCACAATGCCAGCTTATTGTAAGTAAACCTATTTTTCTCTTTCTATTTTTTGCAGAAAGTTCGTTAATTGTATTTATAATATTACTATATGTATATTTATTAATTTTGTTTTAAAATGACTGATTTCTCTGCAAGATTGGATGATGTTGAAGATAATTCTGTCCTGCGAAGAGGTGTTCCAGTCGCACATTCCATCTATGGCATACCAAGCACGATAAATGCAGCCAATTATGCGACACAAATCGGCCTCGAGAAGTGTGTGGCACTGAATCATCCCGATGTAAGTATTACAAATATTGCAAGGTTTTTTGTCAATTGCTGACAGTGAGTCATGTTTCCAATTGGCTTACTTTCTTATGTTTTAATTGAAATACAGGCGGTTAAAGTATTTTCTGAACAACTTTTGGAACTTCATCGAGGACAGGGTATGGAGATTTATTGGAGGGATAACTATGCTTGTCCATCTGAGGAAGAATACGGCGATATGACCAAAAAGAGTAAGTTTTTATAAATTATAAAACGTCTAGTTCTTAGAAACCTTGGAATTTGCATTGTAGATGTTCAGTTTTTTTTGTCATATCAATTTAGTTAATAGGTTTAAAGTGCTAAGAAATTTATTTAAAAATAGTAATTAAGTAAAAACATGAAACGCTCACAATATGCAATAAAGTAGACCCGGTTCAACGATTGTTGTTGCCAACTGGTAAGGAGACAAACAAAATTGGCACGTAAGCGAAGGAAAATAGCGCGATAAACCCAACCAGTTTCACATATTTAGGTACACGCATAAAAACCGCGTTAAACTAGTATATGAATATCGGCGTTTTGACGCTTTGAAACTTTAAATCATAATTAAGGGAAAACCTCATTTACCGGGCCAAAAATTCGATTTTTGAAATGGCAAAAAGCTTTCCGTGTCCCGAATTGTGCAAAGTCTGAAAGAAAGTAAATTTGTAGATAAAACTGTTCTTGCTCTTTCATTTTATGTATTAAGATTTTCAGTTTCATGTAATAAATACATTAAAATTCCGATATTCAATTATAAACTCACGGTATTTTTCATTCTGAAGAAATATTTTATTATGTTTCTGTCTACCTTTTTAAGGATAATTAGCTAGTACTTTATCCATTTTATTTTAAATAACCTCATTTTAAATATGCAAAAGCAATAAAGGCATGTTTATTTTTATCACAAGTTATTTTGAATATGTTACTGCCTTACATATTACTTTACTATCATTTATTTTTATTTCGCTTTAACCTTGCTTCAAATAAACGGGTGTTTTTTTACGAAAATGAGCTAATTTTGTCATAGAAAGTGCTACAAACAATTTATATTAAATTTGGGTAAATTAAGAATTTTAATAATTTTCAGAAACTGGCGGATTGTTTATGATGGCAATAAGACTTATGCAACTATTTAGTGATAACAAAGAGGACTTTACGAAACTGGCGGGTATTCTAGGTCTTTATTTTCAAATCCAAGATGACTATATCAACCTTCATTCGGAAGCTGTAAGTACAAAAAACAGTTTCGTAACATAATTTTTGTTGAAACTATAACTATAATGTTATGAAATTACATTTTCAATTACACAAAAGAACACAGAATTTAAATTATGTTTAAATTATTGTTGTCCTTATAAATTAATATTTCTTTAATTACTATCAATTAAAGATGCTTTACCTTACAAATCGAGAGAGTTCAAAACTGCAAACATCTCGTGAAATAATAGAATAAAATTGTAGGTAATCAAAATATGATCATTGAATGAGCCAACTTTTTCGTGGTATACTCAATCCCTCAGCATGATGACATTTTAATCCATTTGTTTTAAAACTTTTTTTTTGAAAAAACTTGTTTTTCGAGTTATTTGAACTTTCACGTTAAAAAACTCACCTGGTATAATGGCCTACCCAAAATAACTATTCAAATCAGCGTTTCTCAAAGCGGTTTTTAGCCAAAAATATTAATCGCTCATTTAAATTAAAATAATCTAATATATTTGTTGTGCAATAATTTATTATTCACGTCTTTCTGTATTATAGTATATGGCGAACAAAAGTTTCTGTGAAGATTTAACCGAGGGCAAATTTAGTTTTCCTCTCATCCATGCCATAAACACCGCAGAAGGAGAGAGTTTAGTCATGCGTAAGTGGTGATTTTTCTCCTAACCGTTACTCAGACATTTTTAATGTTATTAAATGTTTGTTATTATACAGATATATTAAGGCAGCGAACACGCGACAATGAAGTGAAAAAATACTGCGTTTCATTGCTGGAACGCTATGGAAGTTTCGAATACACTCGTAAAAAACTGGCCGCTCTTGATCAAGAAGCCAAAGCCGAGATTGCACACCTCGGCTCGAATCCCTACCTTGAAGAGTTCCTCAACACCGTGCTAAAAGCACACTCAATGCCCCAGCCCTAATCACTTACACCATCTGAAACTTGAACAACTAGAGTGGGTCGAGCACGTTTTCGTCAGTTGTAGACGTCTTCAACAGACATTTACGATAGCAATTCAATTGCGTTTGTTAAGTTTATTTCTTTGGGTGTGAGCATATATATTATTTTGTAAAACTATACAATCTTACAATGGTTTACAATTGTGGAGGCAAACACAAGATAATGGAATGAAGTATATCTATTAAATAACTATTCCAAAACGTACAAAATTAATAAAAATGGTTTTAAAAACATTCATGTTATTTTTTTGAACGATATTTACGCAATAAAAAAACCTGTAATACTTAAGATAAGATAAAGGTATTTTGCTTTTTGTGGATAATCAAATATGACGTGAGTATTTGCGTTATTATCTGCAAATAATGCCTTAACAACAAAATGTGGTATATTTAATTAATAAATTGGGTTTTCAACTTTGCATTCAAATGGTTGATGTCTTTTTGTTAGACTGTAGAACTAGTAATTATTGCGCATCCGTGAGTTTAATGTCAATATTTTAACGGCACTACTAGCGTAAATGCAATATTGTTTAAGTTTAAAGGAATCTTTAGATTTTGACATTCATCACCGGAAGAATGAGTAGGCTGTGGCGCAATTCGGGTTTTAACACTTGTACGTGTTGGTTTGTAACCCGCGCCAATTACTTTGGAAGTAATTAACAGCAAAACTAATAATTAATTGCTTTATTTGGTGATTCCAGTTTAAAGAACAGTTTCTTTACACTGGAAACGTGGATGAGGAAATCTTTACTTTCCCGAGGGACAAAGAGACATCAGACTGATAAATATGGAACTAAACTGCTAAGAGAACCGTATTATTTCCAGAAAACGTGTTATTTTCAAAATATCAATGTTTTGTGCAACTAACGTGGCTTGTAATAATTTTACGTGCAAAAAATTGATTAGTACCCTTTTAATAATGAATAAGTAGAAAACATTTAAAAAATGCACAAATCTGCCAAGTATCAAATTGAAAATCAGTTGTATTTAATGTTCGGCCATTTATTTTGGCATACATTGTGAAAATTAAAGTTTACAAGTGTATTGGACCAACATTCAACAAATTATACTATGTTAAGCCCTCTCAAAAAGGGTAACATTTTTTGTTTTACTTCATTTAATTGGTTATCAGCTGAATCCTGTAATTGTTGGCAAAATGTCAAAAATCTGACTTTCCCAAAAAAAATATAGCTGCAACTCATTTAGACATGAATTGGTAAAAATAGTGATAATCTGAAGCTTAAACATAATTTATCACCACTACATCATCACGCTGAAAATCCTTAGATAATTTCAACGGAATTGGGAAAAACTTACTTCTTATTCACAAAAAGAAACAATAGGAAAAACTATGTCACATGAATTTAATAGAATACTAAATTAATATGGACACAAAACGTAATATCTAAATATTGAATTTTGTGCGTTAAGAACCATTGAAAGGTGTTCAAATTGCACTTATTGAAAATTTTCTACAAACAACTTGCTTATATATAATCATAGTCTTGAATTAAGTTTGTAACCAGTCACACCCTATTCGCTCTTCTTCAACGCAGCTATTCTCTCTAAAAGCGGTGGATGAGAATGATGCCACGACGAATACAACTTATCATAGATCGGAAAACCCAAGTTATCCTTATTCAGCTGGACGAGAGCACTGCTCAACGCTTCGCTTTTTCCCAAGCGCATTGCGAAGTAATCGGCTTGAAACTCAAACCGTCGGGATAGACACGTCATGCAATAGGAAATTAAAGCGTTGTACGGCAACATGACGATCTGAATTGTCACAATCAAACCGACAATCACCGGCTGGAGGCCAGCACGAAAACCGATACATTGGTAAATCAAGGGCGACTTAAATGTGAGGGAAAACGCGAGGAACATCAAGAAGAGATTCACCTGAATCATGAGGAGATTCTTCCCGATGTGATTGTACTGCCAGTGGCCCATTTCATGCGATAGGACAGCAAGGATCTCATCGTTTGTGCAGCCACCACTTTGGGGGTTCTCAAATAATGTGTCGAAAAGTACAATTCGTTTGTTGTTGAAGAAACCGTAGAAATACGCATTACTGTGTGACGATCTCTTGGAGCCTTCCACGACGTAGAGTTTGGTAAGCGGGAATTTTAAACTCGCTGCAAGTTCTTCGATTTGCGTCCTCAACTCGCCTTCCTCAAGAGGGCGGTACTTATCAAACAAAGGCGCAATCACAGTTGGATAGATTGTCATCAGGAGGAGAGTAATCACGCCCATTGCAAGCCATAACCAGAAGAAAAAGTATTCGCCACTATATTTTATAATCACAATGACCATTGCCGAAATAGGTTGCATTAACACCTGTCCCAAGATGTAGGATTTGATGCGGTCCCATGCGAAAAATCCTGCAGTTTGTTTATTAAAACCGTACTTCTCCTCGAGGACAAATGTGTGGTAGATACTCAAAGGTAAGTCGATGATTGTTTGCATTGTATTCAGCAAACACAGCCACATACAGCTCGCAGCGACTTCTCCTTCAATTTTCATATTCAAATCTTCGACGAAATACCATATATCTGCTAAATAACCCTTGTAAATAACCACAGAGGTGAGTAATATCGAGAAAGTGTCCTTTACAAAGCCGAATTTTAATTTGTCTATGGAATACGCCCGTGCTTGATCGAACGTCTCCTTCGTCATTATTGTTTTGAGTGATTCTGGTGTTTCTTTGGTTTTACAAGCCTTCTTAAACTAGAAAAAGATTTAAAGATTATTTTGAGTTTTTCAAAGTGTTGCGGTTTGATGGATTTAAAATGTACCTGTCTAACTGCTAGATACATTTCCCAGAGATATTCAGTCCAGAGGAAGGTGAGAATTCCATAGAGCATCTTGTCTTTGGTGAGTTGTAGCATTTTGTTGGGTTGATTGCCTTGTGCGTTGTACGGATATGCTGATAATGTGAATAAGGGTGTGTAAATTTGAGTGAATACGATTAACACACAGAATTCTACGCTTTGCTTCGATTGAAGTTTGATGTCAACAAATGCCGGCCGTACACGTTCCACCACGATTAAGTGTTAGCCAATCAGTAGGTTAACGCCAGTTAACGCGCATAACCACATATAAGTTTGTTTTCTTGGGGACTAAAATCCCTAGAAATCTAATTTGTAACTAGGATTTAAATAATCTGTGGATCTAAAGTGATTATGTACGTTTATGCTCTTGACGATATAAAAAATAATCTTGTATAACCTAGTGTCTTCAATAGAGAAATAATTTAGGTATTTTCTTTTGTGTCTGCTTTGAAGTAATATAGTCTTCCCTTCTTCGAATTATCCACCTTTGATTCAAATGTTCATTTCAAATACAATACACGCAAACGCCGATTATTGGTAATGAGATGCAATGCATCCTGCTTTACTGGAACTGGTTTTGTCCTGATTAAAAGGTCCCCAATTCTGTTACATAAAATAACTTTTCTGCAGACTTACAAGACGATTTTTGTCCCGAAAGGCGGGGCAAAATTTCATCTCTTATGTTCTTTAGGATTTGTCTCGAACATGCGATTAATCTGGTGGCCTGATTAAGCATAGGCTATCGTACTGTTGCCACCTTAAGTGGTTAGTAATCAAAATACATTTCCATTAAATTCACAACAATTTTAATTTGAAAGTAACATTTATAAAGTTCCATACTAAAAGATTTTTTTAAAAGTATGAAATTAAATTCATCGCAAATCGCAAGCTCATCGGATCAGATTTGCAAAATCCACACGAACCCCACAATCTATCGCAATGAGTTTACTGACATAAAACGATGGTGAATTTTGCTAAATTCTTTCGGATGCCATTTCTTGTATGTATGTTGTTCCAATTTGATGATATATATTCGAACTTTTTTTTTATCCTGTATGATTCTCTGAGTGTGCTGTTATAGATGTTACACAAGTTTGACAAATTACATAATAAACTAACCGAAAGAGAAAAAAAATTAAAATTAATTCATTAGATTAACGGAGCATTAAAAGCGCATTCTTGTAACATTTTCTCCACTGCCAACACGGTGTGTGCCTGCACAACCGACCACGAAGCCTCTCCTTCCACATTCTCCCTCCCCTCCAGTTTGCTGCAAGCATCTGTCGCCAGAGTGCGGGCTCTTGTCATGCGCGCGAAGTCAACTCGCCAACCAATCGCAGTCGGTGCGCTCTCGCGCATGCTCATCTACTCAGCGGTGCGCGCATGCGCGTCTCGGAGAGTTGGCTCCTCCCCATAAACCCTCCACAAACCGCAAAATTTCTGCCGCATGCTCCCTCCCCTCTTAAATAAGTATGAAGATCGCAAATCCCTTGAATCATTCATAACCGTAGTCACTTTTTCGTACTTTTTTTTTTGTTTGCTAGAGATTTTCCATTTTTTCGCCATTTTTTTTATTTTGCTTCAACCGGTCGTCGCCGCGAGTGTGATGTCGCGGAGCTCCTCCTCGATGTCGTCGAATTTTCCGTTTTTTTGTTTGATTCTCGCCTTTTGAGTTCCTTCTCTTTGTGTGTGGGAAAAAAACATCGCCGGACGCATGCGAAGCTGCTGGTCATATGTACGTCCCCGTTTTTTTGTACCAAATCGTCCGGCGTTTTTTTTTTTGTTTTTTTGCTTTCGAGAGTTTAAGTTGTTCGTTTTTTTGCGTTCTTGTTTTGCATATTAATGGTGATGTGCATTAATCGCTGCTGTCGGGCCGCCAAGCGATTGGGCATTCAGTACGGCTGCGAGAATTGCGCCCCCGGCTGGTAGAACGCCGAGCGATCGCCCTGATACGTCGAGTCCTGCGACAGGAGTCCGTCCATTTGCGACTGGAAGTCGGCAACGTATGGATCCTGCGAGAGCTCCGCCTGCGACAGTCCACCTGGCTGCGAAAGGCTAAATCCAGGTTGAGAAAGTCCTGGTTGCGACATCCCTTGCGTAAGCTGCAAACTCTGACTGAATGTCTGTGTCTGCTCCTGACTGAGGGTCTTCCCTTTACCCATTCCCGGCCTTGTATTA
Organism: Weissflogia rhopalogaster; assembly: GCA_019419845.2. Lineage (NCBI taxonomy): Eukaryota > Metazoa > Arthropoda > Insecta > Coleoptera > Staphylinidae > Weissflogia > Weissflogia rhopalogaster. The sequence goes on from WSZQ02067074.1 coordinate 23,069, forward strand.
ATTCCTTTCCTGGTACGTGGTGTCTGTGTCTGTCGTGCCTGCATCGCCTGCTGGTGTTGATTGTAAAACCTCGGCGGAATATGCGCCATATTCATAAACATCCCCACAGGCACCGGCAGGTTGGACATGGCAGCCTGTGCACGTTCTGGAGAAATGTACGAAATCGGATCATGCGTACGGCTAAACATATCCAATGGAACGGCACCACGTGGATAGTTGTATTGTCCTCCACCGTTAATGGCGACATTCGTACGATCATACACCGAGCCAGGAACCAACGCTTCTCGTGCGTCAAACATGGACGTCGTCATAAAGTGCGAACCCGGGTTCTCAGCGTTTACCAACTTCTTTGGCTTCGCGAATTGAATCATCGACTCTTTGAGATTGGATAATGGGCCCTCGACCAAGACCTTCTGCTCCTTGTAGAAAGTTAGCAGATGGTTCCACAGCGGCTGTTTGGAGAGTACCTTTGGATTGCCAACAATGATGATTCCGTATTTGGCTCGAGTTAGGGCGACGTTGAGACGTCGGGGATCGTTGAGGAAACCTATGCCTTGATGTTCATTCGAGCGCACGCATGACATTATAATAATGTCTTTCTCGCGACCTTGAAACGCGTCTACTGAAGCTATTTCTATCTCCTGGTAGAGTTTGCTATGAAGAGAGCCTTGATATTGCATATGTTGGACTAAATAGGCTCGTTGACCTTCGTATGGAGTGATGACGCCAATTTGTTCTGGTTTGACTCCTCCGCGAAGAAATCTGGAAAGAAATAATCAATATTGTTCACGTATTTATTGGTTTGAAAAAAACCTTATCGCCATCCTTAGCCGTTTTAGTGATGTCTAGATTTGTCATGTATAGCGACATGTTTTATAAACTTTAATATAACGCAAAACAGCTTTTAGAGTAATGCCATCTATTCACAAAAAAAAACTTAAAAAGTAACTTACTTAGTAGCAATTTTCTCAACATTTGCAGCCTCCGTCCGATTCAAATAACTAGTCCCACTTCCAGCAATCTCCTCCTGGCCCTGGGTAACGTGGAAAAACATCGGTCGGTCTACAATGGGCCATGGAAAATCCACCTTTTTCAATTGCCTCTCATCGGCACAAACTCCATTCTGCAAACTACCCTCATAGAAGAAATTCGAAGGGAAACGACTAAGCTCTGGATGCATCCGATATTGCACCTCCAGCCTAAACGGACGAATACCCAATACTACAAGTCGCTCAAACAAACTCTGCGATAAACCAGCACGAGCAGCTTTCTTGCACATCACGACTGGTCCTAGTTGGCAATGATCACCGACGAGTATCAACTGCTTGACGCCGAGTACAACAGGCACCATACACTCTGGCTCCGTTGCCTGCATACTCTCATCGATTAGAATCGAGTGAAACTTGAGTCGAACCAGTCGCGGATCACCAGCGCCAACGCACGTACAGCAGATGACATCCGCTGCTTCGAGCAACTCCTTCTCAGACGCCTTCTTCAAGGTGCGATAGCGCTTCTCGTCCACCGAACTCAACTCGCCCGTTTCGTCCTTCAGTTGTTGGAGCTTCTGCAGCTCGGTGTTGGTCTCCATCTTGCGAATTTGATTATGTAAAGCGAGGAAACTGACTGGGGAATCGATCGCCTCACGAGACTTTGCACATAAGCGCACTACCTTTAGGTTGGTGCGGTGAATCTTCTCAGTGAGTTGATCAACAGCAGTATTGGAAGGTGCACAAACCAATACAGGGCCTCCGTTCTGCTTCACCAACTGGTAGACAATGGTTGCTGATGTAACTGTCTTGCCTGTGCCTGGAGGACCTTGAATCAACGACAACGGTCTCTGTAGGGCATGTTTGACAGCATACACCTGCGAACGATTCAAATCCGGGAGATTGGGAGCGGAGAAATGCTTAGGGAGATGACACCGGAACAGCACCTCTTCTACTTCGTGTCCCAAAAGACGATGGTAGATGTACGGCGAGACTGACGTGTCATCAACGGCGAACTTTCGCAACGCCAGCTGCATCCGATCGAAACTAGTCGATTTCCAGATAAAATCGACCACAAAATTGCTACTGCATTCCGTAGGGGCTCCCAAACTGTTTTTCAACTCGATGCCGATATCTTCACCAAAGTTATCGGGAACTTTAATGACATGCCCGACACCAGCCCAAGGTTTGTGCATTTCGCCAACGTATCTCAAGCGCAATTCGTCGCCATGCATCAGCTTCATATCGCCATCGGTCTTGGCCAACGTAAAGTACGCTATTGTTTTCTTGTTTAATCCAACATCCCAGCGCACGTCGATGTTCTCCTGCGTTTGCGACTCTTTAAGTCGCTTATCGTAGTCCGCTTCGAGTTTCACCAATGGCCCGAAAATATTCTGATACTGGTAGCCGTCCTCGTAGCGTAGCAAAACCTGTTGGGGTTCCTCATCGACGCCCGGCTTTTCCAAATCCTGAAAGGTGGCGTCAACATTCTCCTTCCACAACTCTTCGAGTTTGTTGATTTGCTGCGCGGAGATTTGACGCGCGCGTAGTTGTTCCTGCTCAGAGGGGACCTTCACCAGCCAGGTGAGGAAACAACGGTCGGAGATCAATGGTTTCCATTGTTCTTGTTCCCAATTCATATCCTAATACCAAGAAAAGCAAATTAATTACGCAATTCGACCGGATTGCCTTTGTAAGATTGTTTCTTTCATTTTCAGAATCGAAATTTGAATTCTTTTTGTGTATTCTTTGGAATGGAGGTGAATTCAGTGTTATTTTATTATTGTTCTCATTTTTCAAGTAAATTCTCTTACACCCTTCTATCAAATATATCAACATTTTTTTCGATAGGGCCCCGGGGCGGAGTGGTATCGATTAGTCGCGGTTGAAAGTAACTGGTTTAATCACAAATATAAATAAAAATGTTTATAATAAAGATTATACATTTAAAGAAATCGCAATGACGAAACAATATAACTTTTGATTTCGAGGAAGCCGAATACTTCGTGAAGTGTTCAGAGATTTCCCATATTCCTGTAAAACTTAGATAACCAAGTTTGTAAAGTTGACCTTTTGAACAGTAAGGTCTTGGAAACAACCTTGGTTTTAACTGTTTATAACGTTTCAAATTAACATAAACATAACTTACCTTAAGCGAATTTTGAGCAGCACATGGTTGTCTACACAAAAGCACAACCACAGAATCAGCTTTAGCTGGGATAAAACCCAACACAAAAACATTTCGAACACCACAGCTGTAGCACTCAAGTACAGTTTCTCCAAGAGGTCCATCTTTATGTAAAGTCACTTCCTTATGCTTTGCTCTAACCTAGAAATGACAAAAAATTACATTACATTAGTTATGTCATAACCTCAAATATTAGCAACTCTTAAATAATTATTTGATGACGTTGTTAATACTATTAAATCTATGAATATTGTAGTCTATGAGTATTGTAGTCAAAGAGTGTCCATTGACTGTAATTACCAAATGATTAATAATATGACTGCCAGATGTATTGCCTCGTCCATTGCAGAACCATTTTTTGCACAAATTGCACATGACCACACAGTTAGGCTCATGAATCCCACAGTATTTGCACGCGTACTCGGGCAGCTCTTTGCTAAAGAATTCCTCATCTTCCTCCTCGAACTGCAGCTCGGCGAGCGCAGACGTCGCCGCAGCTAATTTGTTGCTAATGCTCTTCGACGTAATGCCATTCACCTAAAAAGATCCACACACGTTAACAGTTTCGTCACACACACTCGCTCGCAGGAACACTGCTGACATTTGTTATGCTCGCAAGAAATTACCTGCAGGCCAGACGCCTGGGGCCCGCCCAGGTCCAGTTGCGACGCCTGCGTCTGCGATGGCAGCGTAAAGTCGGTGAAGTCACAGTCGGAGCCCTGCGTGTCGGCACCGATGAGGTCGGCCTCCTCGGTGTCGAGAAACGTGAGCGTCTGCGAGCTCGGCCCGTACGCGTCCACGCTCATCGTGGCAGCGGTGACTGCGTCGTGACACTGTCGTAGCTGGTGCTGTGCGCTGCTGGGGAAATCGTCGGGACGATGGTTTGGTTGCGTACGGCGTCACCAAAACGTCGACGGTGGCGAGACACGGTGGGGGCGGCGCGTGTGCTGCTGCTGCTTCTGCTCGCGTGTGTGCGTTGAGTTGACTGCGTATGATGAGGCTGAGGAAGAAGGGCTCGGGCGTGTTGCACTGTAATCACATCGGCAGGAGCCACGCGCTACAGCCAGTGCTTCGCGCACCGCTTCAAACGTCTACACCTGTGGCAGAACGCCATATTTCGATTAATCATCATTTGTTTTCTCGTCACCACGACTCACGTTTTTCCCTCGCTTCGTCGAACCGCCGCTGCTGCCGCCACCAGACTGGAATGGCGCCTATTTCGAAAATGACGTGCGAGAATTTGACGTACGATGGCGCTGCGTATCACTGATAAGACAAATGTCATTTGTTTACAATTGTGAACATTATTTGCATACATGCATGAGACAGTAAATTTCAAAAGTATTTTTACTGTTAAATTTAATTTGAGAGCCTTAACTTCAAAGAGATTGTTGAATTTAAAAAAAATGATATAAACATTTGCTGGACATGGTATTCTGATATATTATTCTAATATTTCTTACATTTCGTCACTTACAATCGCAGTTCTTTTGACTTAAACTCTCATTTTATTTCATAACCGCATATTAAGGATAATTTCTTTAACCTACAAAAAATGGCCAATAACACTTTCCTCTAACATAACGTCTCATTACTTAGCATTTTCCGATTACTCACATTCTTTATCGTAAACTTTTATAACCTGCAACAATCTTATACTAAAACTGTTAAGTCATCTAAAATGTTCATTTCTGAACCGAAACATTGATAACCTATTACAATTTCATGCAAAACATTGTGAAATAATCAAACCATAGTTTTCGGTTAAAATATTATAATTTAAGACTTTCCTAAAGTTGTTTCATTTTGCAACTTGGTATTCTAAGATTGCATTTATACTTTTTGGATACTAAAAAAATTATAATGAATACTTAAGAGTTACTCTAGGTTAAGTTAATAGTAAAAGTAAGTTTCTATAGGTTAACCTACTTTACATGTTGCACACTTTGCCGTATTCGCCGTTACTTAGAAACACTACTTCGTCCATTTTTTAGGTTATTTAACGTATTTCCAATATCATTTGTTTTCTCACCCTTTTCCCGCGACCAGGATCAAATAATCCCTAATTCGAAAACGAAGTTTCCTTGATATGGCCTCGATTACCACTGATAAGCAATAATTTCTCACGGTGATAATAATTCGTCCAATAATATCACATAGATACAAACGTTGAAGTGCGTGCACCGCGAGATTTACACATTCATTTTTTTAAGAAATTACGTTTTTATGTGTATACTTTGACAGCAAAGATGTTATCAATCTTTCAAAACATGTTATCAATAGTACACATTTCTTCAAATTTCTATATCAAGCACGAATGTATACCAATAAATATTAAAGTATAGTAAAATAAATATTAAAAATATGACTCTGATTTCTCTTCATTTCGAAAACAGCGAAAACAGAAATGCATCAGAAATGGCTAAAACGGCAAAAACTGTCAAAAAATGTCAAATGTAAAAAAAACTGTCAAAAGCTTTCGCTACATAACCTCCAACAGCGAAATAAATACAGAGCAGTAGTTCGATTCAATTAATTAGCGATAATCCTTCATAAAAACCGATTGCATTCCCTTGAATTTCTTGATGGGATGGGATAGACAACTCACGTGAACACCAATGATTCTATCCGCATTGAAACACCAATCACATAACATGAATCCCACTCATGAAGGGACTTTTAAAAGTTATCTAGACGAGACTGTTTTGGAGGTATATAAACTTATGGAAATCAGAATTTCTATTAAATGTAAGTTTTTTTTTTAGAATATATCGCTGAACGACAGACAGAAGACATCCCTTCTTCAAGGTAACTATAAATCAAATTATAAACTCAAAATTGAGTTGGACAATGGAGTAGATGAATTAGTTTTTCAATTTTCAGGCGAAACTGTTGTACAGGAGGCACAAAAAGTCCTCCTATTAGCACCTTTGAGTGATGTGGACATCAGAAGTGCACAAATAGGTGTACTCACTGTAACAACGTTCAAATTATCGTTTGCAACAACGAGAAACACAGACGAACAAAATGGCCATCAGAACAACTTATTGTTAAAACCTAACGAGGTGTGTTTGTCAGCTATTGAGTCTATCTACCAATTGGGAGATAGATCAAAGAAGAAACTAACACCTGGACAGAATGTCACTGGAAAGATTAAAGAATTGATGATTGTTTGTAAGGTAGGTCTTGTAATTGTGTTTTCGGAGAATTTCACAAGTTGAAGCGACATTTGGCAAATTATTTATCTTGTATATTTGTAGAATATGAAAACGATGAGCTTCAACTTCAAACATTGTGATAAAGATAGCGGTAAGCAAATAGCGAATGCTCTCCTGCATCACTCATTTCCGAAGCGTGCCAACCTTCTGTTTGCGTACGAGTACAAGCAAGAACCGCAGCTGAGAGATTTTCGAGACAGATTCATATCGAAGGATGATTGGCAACGTGAATTGAAGCGGACTGGCTGCAAGCATTGGAAGGTGTCGGATGTGAATGCTAATTATATTGTATGTATGCATCTGCCGGAGTATGTTGTCGTTCCCTGTGAGATACTGGATTCAGAAATCACCAACTGGGCGCGATTATTCAGAAATACGTGTTTTCCTGTTTGGGTAAGTTTTTGTAAAGTTTTTTGTTATAAAGTGAATGCAAACTACGTTTATTCATAACTATGCTCATGCTACGTTCTATCATAAATATGCTGTTTCATTGCGAGTATATTTTGGATGTCTTGATGAATTAGAAGCGTTAGAAAGTATTACTCGATTATACTATAGATTACTGGTTAAACATGACATTGAACATGTAATTTTCATACTTGGTAATTATCATAGGTACAAATAAAAGGTTATATTGCTAGATAATAATAACCTAACACACAAAGGTTGTTATTTTGCATTATTCTTTATACAAAACTAACAATCAACTTCTTTGTTTTGACGACTTACAATTTTCTAAGTTTATGTAAAGTAAAATACTCAATATTTCACTTAATTATAATCTTTATATTATTATTGAGGTGTCAATTAGTTCTCTTTTTTATTATCTATGAAGTTTTATTAAAAAAGTTACATAAAACATAAAAAGAAAATAGAAACCTAGCAAACTTAAATTGTTTTACTTTTTTTTTATTATATATCAAAAATTATTGATTTATTATCTCTCATCGTTTAGGTATGGGGCAACGAATCAGCTGCACTAGTCCGTATGCCTGAGGTGCTACCGACCGCCGTAGATCATTCGTTTGAGAACGCCTTCCTCGCGAAGATCCATAAATGTCATCCAGAGAAAAAGAAGCCCGAAATCTTCGAACTCTACAAAGATTGCCCTACGCCACGCGACATACAAGCGAGCTATATAAAGCTACGTACACTTTGCATGCCAGACAGCACGCGACTATTCAAAGCGCAGGACTACAAGTTCTACGGCCTGTTGGACGCCACGAAGTGGCTATACCACGTGAGCGCATGCCTTACGAAGGCGAAAGAGACGGCCGATCTTCTGGATGAAGGCATCACAGTCGTCCTGCAAGAAGATTGCGGTGCTGATCTAAATTGCGTTGTATCTAGTTTGACGCAGTTAATGTTAGATGCACATTGGCGTACACGAGTCGGTTTCGAGGCACTTGTCCAAAAGGAGTGGGTGAACCTCGGCCATCCGTTCCAATACCGATTAGGGCATATACTCAGCGATGATGTTGAATTGTCCTATGTCTTCCTGCTGTTCTTGGATTGCGTCTGGCAGATGTTGCATCAATATCCAGGGGCGTTCCAGTTTAGCGAGACGTATCTCACCACAGTGTGGGATTCAGCGCATGTGAGCATCTTCGAGACGTTTCTTTTTAATAATCAAAGGGAGCGACGTAATGCGTTTCGGGTGAGTTGGTCTTTTTTAGTCTGCCTAAATAGTATCTGTTTCGGCGAGGCTATTTAGTATACGAATAATTATAGCTTATCCTTAAATGTTGAGCTTGAATAGTTGGTTATTTTAATTTGTTATTTACTTTGAAATTACTTAAGGTCATAAGTAAGGTGTTAAAGGTAGGATTAGTGCTGGTATCAACCTAACAATAAGATATAACTTCAAATAGGTTTTATTTGAGGTTAATTCTCCTAATTACAATTATAGCCATACATTTTCTCTCCTTTTATAATACAGAGCGACAGCCTAATCCCCCGATCCGTATGGGATTGGGGCGAACAATTCAGCGAGAACGACATCGTCCTCTTTAACAATCCTCTCTACGACCGCACCTTTAATGCACACCTGCGACCCAGCACCGGCTGCTCAGCGATGGACGTCTGGCGGCAGTGCTACTTCCGCTGGATGCCCGACCTGGAGATACGCAACGGCGGCCGGCCCCAAGTGGACATGTGCAATCGCTTCGTCGCAGAAGAGGTAGATCTCCTGCGGTTGAAACTCGCTGCGTTGGGCGACCCGCACGTCTCCTCGAGTGACCCAGGCGCATCTGCGCGCAGCAATGGCGTGTGCGACGCTACCGCCGTCGTCGGCAAGACCAAAGAGGATCAACTGGAGCTGTTGCGCACCGTACACAGCTTCTACCCGTTCACGCAGGCCGCCGTCGGCGGCGTTGAGCGCTTCCACGACGACCTGCTGCATCACGCCGGCGACGCGCTCGACACGCAGTCGATACTCAACCTAACCAATGACTAGCCTAGGACGCATCCTTTCGTTACGCAGTTATTTATTCTTGTTTTTCGTTATACGTTGCTAATTGTATTCTAACCCAGTGGAAGAAGGTGAACGCGAGAGAAAGTGAGAGAATCGCGATAGTTATTATTTTTGTTTTCAGAAAAGCGTACATATCTAAGTCTAATCGATGCTGCTTAACCAAAAGATATTTTGCACATTTCAGTTATATATTTGCAAGTGCTTGAGAGATTATTTTCAAACTTTGGGAATTAAATATTTTTTTTACAATATACAATTTAAGATTAAAAAATTGAATTTAAGGTTATAAAAATATTTCTTGTTTGGCGAAAGAAAATTTAGGCTAAGCTCTTCAATCTAGATGAAGATTCGATATTTAAGGTTAACATTTGTTAAAGCATTAAAATATAAGGTTAACAAGGTTTCTGAGTAACATACAAAGCTCTTGAACTTCAAGTATACTGAAAATGTAAATAAATAAGTAAAAGTTTCATGCAATTTAAGGTTAGAAATTTACCATTATATCATCTGTCTTAGCTTAAAATTTTATGGAAATTTGCTTTCTCAGGTATTTAACCTTTCCTTCACGAGTGGTACTCGAAATTTAAATTGTATCTAAACAAGAAATATTGAGGTTAATTTAGCCAAAATCATGAAATGAAAAAAAATTAGATTAAACAAGTTGGTTGTTTGGCAAAGTCTAAAAAATAGAGATTAATCATCAGAATTGAATTATTAAGTTAAAATAACACTCACATTACTTGCAAATATGTCACTAATTTCCCAAATGTGCGTAGAATAGTTTTTAAGTTTATGTTTAACTAACGTAAGATAATGCTTCCGTTGAAACTAATTTGTAGAAGAAAAGGTCGGACGACATCGCGCATGAGACTCGAAACAAATTAGTGATAAGCGGGCGCTGCGTCGTCGTGAAATCGCAATCGCGACCGTTAGAAATGTTTAAATTTTGTACTTTTAAAGTTATCAAGGATGGACGACGCACGGTAGTGATGTACAAAAAAAAACAAATATACCTGCGTGTTAAGACTTTCGAGTATTATTTCAAATACAGTTGTACATTATTGTGAGCCACCACTTGTAAATGCTTCTGAGCCATATCTAAATGCTGCAAGGGTAAGTTCTTCACCGGTCGGTTCTTGCATTCGAAGAACTGGTACGGATGCTTTTTGTAGTATTTCAGGAGACGTGCAATATCCGACATTTTCGAATTCGTCGTTTGGCACAGTATCACAACGAGTAGGAGTTGTGGATTATCGCGCATGAACGTGACGAGATTCACGGTGGTCTCCAGTTGAATTGCATGACATTGCAACCACAAGCGACGTAGGTGCATGTTGCTGTTGCTGCTAGTGTCGTAGAAGAATTTCTCGATGTTGAAATTGAGAGCGCTGGACATTTTTACACTTAAAATTTAAAAAAGCTTTAAAAGAAGTCAAACAGATGGATGGAAATGGAATTTACCTCAAATCTTCTAAACTCGGTGGAGCAAACTTTAAATGAACGAAGGAAAACATTTCAGTTTGTATATCCAACCAGAGTTTCTTTAATTTTCTGCATGCTAGTAATATCTGAAAGAAGTGAAATTTAAATCTTAAAATAAATAAAATATTTGTAACGTTAGACTTAATCATATATTTAATATTTAAATTGTTTTGTAGAATAAAATCTAAGTAAGAATAAATTATAGAAACAAAGCTTTTTATGATTTTTAATGATTTCTAGTTTTCAGGTTAAGCAATTGAAATAAACATAGAAATTTAAGGTTAAGTGTCTTAATCCTAATTGCCAAGGTTAAATCAGTTTCTAATCGAGTTTCATGAGTTCTAAACGAAATCCATGAGTTCACATTAAAATATTCGTCCGGATTGAAATTTAATTTTAAAAAAGACTTGAAAATTAAATTACTTACGGGTTTCAGGAACATTAATCCCACAACTGAAGTCACCTCAATGGAGAGCATTGTCAGATTCGTAAAATTTTTAATCGGTTCTATATTTACCGATTTTCTCCTGCAACGAAACATTTTGGAAATGAAAATATCCATATTATTATTTAAGCGAATTTCTAACTTACACTACATTCGAATTCCGTACTAACAAAACGTCGATATCCATTGATCCTGCAAGAAGCTCATCCAAGCTTTTCGCATTTGCAAAGTCAGTGTATAACACCTCGGTGAAGGAATTCTTCAGCAGCTGATGCAGTTCGGGCGCAGTTGTACATGGTTTCATTAAACACATCCATGTGTTGTCCAGGATCGGTAAAAGATCATATCCTTCGTCGTTAACACATACTGTCTAAAATATCACCAACTATTATTATTTTTAATTATTTTATTAAATATGACAAAGAACGTCCTGAATACATTGCAGGATACTTACAAGTAGATTCGCGTAGCTATATGGAAATGGTAAGTTACGCTTCTTGATAAAGCTTGTACTAAAATTCTCGGTAACTGAAACATATTTAAGCTACACGAATTCTTTGCGGTTTCCTCCATTAGTCGTGTATTTTTTATATTTATTCTTACCTTATGTAAGTCGTGAAATCTCTCTAATTCAAGGGGCGGCACAGATGTGCCTATTAAATACAAATATTCCAAATTTATCAATTTTTCGCAATTGCGGAGAATCACACCGGTTGATATCCAGAAAATTCCGGTGAGGTCTAGATATGTTACCATATGCTTCCGGAAACTGAATAATTGATTGAATTGGCTGCCACCAATGCGATAGTCGAAAGCAAGTGAAATATTTCTAAAATACGTGCGATTTTTCATTATTTTTATTAAATTTTATTTAATAATTTTATTTTATTTAATAAATATACGATATTAAAGTAATGGACTTGGCTGCATTTTTTACAGTTGGCATTAGTCCCACCCAATAAAGTATAATTAAATTGACTATTAACTAATAGGCTACTAGCAGTTGGATTTAAGGTATATTGTTTCAAGTTACGTACTTATTCAAATGTGATCCAAGTTGTGTGGAATCATAGCCTAATGCTTCGATTGCATTATTTTGGTCGATGGCGTTGAGGTATTTAAGAATATTTTCGAAAACTGTTATGGGTAAGGCATCCATCGTAGATCTATAAATTATAATTTTTTGGTACGTATTAGTCAGTCAATGGCAGAAATAATTGGTTTAAATTAGAAGATATTCACTTCATATCTATATTAGCTTATTTTGGGACTGTTATAAACTATAGATAGAAGTTGAATTTATTAAAATAGATCAATTCAATAAAAATTACTTTTGTTGATATATGTTTTTGAGATAGTGACAAATATATAATGTTTATGTTTAAAATGCTGCAAGTTTATTATAAATAACCTTAAGTTATTTTTGGAAAAACGACCAATTTCCCCAATAAACATTTTTTTTCTTTATAGATTAGAGATAATCGGCTATAAATTCACCTAGAAACCAACCATCAAATTAATCTGATATTTTCTACTTTCACTATTGTATTTATAAACAAAAATGACAACGTCAACAAACTAAGTTAAAAGCAACATAAACAATCATTTAACCATCCTAAATTCATTAAGTGAATTAGGTGGCTACCTAAGTAGTTGACGAAATTCCACCATGTTATCATCCAACAAATAAATATACCAACAATTTTCCAAACTAAAATAATATTATAAATGTTTCAATGTCTCTTTCTCTAACAAGTTATTTGTAGGTTATAGAAGCGTCCAAATGAAACTAATTTTCCGAAGCAAGCAATAACCATGTGCCACTATGCTCGACCTCTCTGTATCCATTGAAAAGGTAAAATCTGTACAACTGCTTTTCTTGTGCTGTCGTTTGTGATTTTTAGATTTCTAGATAAAACACAACATACTCACAGGTCACACCGATGTCCACCGATTCACATTGGTCCCGGTTACGCGCTGCGTTGACGGTTGGCCTCCGTTTCTTTCCTCTAGTACAAAGTTTGTAACGTTTGTAACTGTAATTTTACAGACGTTTTATGCTGCGCATTGTACGTGGCTCGCCAGTAAGTGGCGTCAAAGTACACATAAAATGCACCAGCCAAAGTGCATTCTGCTTATGAGTGGCAAGCGAAAATCTGGAAAAGATTATATTGCCGAATTACTGCTTAAGAGGTTTCTCAAAAACTCTATTCGAAAATTTCATAAACTAATAAATTTGTCATTTTTTAGATTAGAAACTGCTTCTATCGTACGTATCTCTGGACCATTAAAAGGACAGTTTGCTAAAGAGCACAAACTTGACCACAATGAATTGATGACTGATGGACCTTATAAAGAGATTTATAGAAAGGCGATGATTGAATGGAGCGATGATATTAGAGCAAAGACGCCTGGGTTTTTCTGTGAAATTGCTTGCAGTGAAGGTAATTATATTTTTATTTCTTATTTTCTTCAACTAGTTAGTTTGATTACCTTATTGTTAGTTACTTCTATCTTATTACTATTATTAACCTTCTATTCAGCCTCACCTACAGATTATTGGATTGTAAGTGATATCAGACGAAAAACAGACATTGAGTGGTTCTTCTCAGAGTTTGGAAATACTCAGGTAAGCCTTAAAACAGTCAGAGTTACCTGTGATGATCACATTAGATCAACTAGAGGATGGATTTTCGCAGAAGGTAAATTTTGTCGTGTAAATATCTTTAAAGTATGTGAATGACTCTAAAAATATGCTTAGGTGTAGATGATGTGACTTCTGAATGTGATCTTGATGATTATGAAAATTCTAATGTTTCTAAAAGTTGGGATCTTATCATAAACAACGAATCTGCAGCACCAGAAGACGTTGATGCATATGTGGAAAAGATTTTATCTATTATAAGTGTTTGAAATGGTTTTATAAAGTATTAACTGTATTTTTATAAATATATATTGTTTGAATAATACAGTCAGCCTTTTTAGGGTTCCTTGCCTTTTCTCTCCATTTTACGATTTTACAAATATTTAGAATAAGACACATTCTTTTAATACTGTAACACTAAACTTACCGATTTATCTGCAATTCACTTCTGTGTCAATGTTGAGGTTATGACCGTGCTCACTTGATGTCACAGTTTGAAGTAATCAAACACTTGAATTTAATCATTTATTTCAAAATGATATTTGTTTTTATATTGCATTTGTTCCTGAATATGACTATAAAAGGGAAATATATGCACGACGCCTACCTAGTTTGCTTGAGAATAGACAATATTCTCATATTCTATTTATCATATTCTAAATTCTATTTTTAATTTCAGGTTATGTAGTAAAATCTGTTAATTTAACCTATGAAGAACGTAAATTGTATGAAACTGTATCAATTGAATAAAGGCTTTTATAGCAGTGTTTTTCAACGACCATAAGTAATTAATATATGGGTGACTGAAGCGGTCAAAATATGGACGTGAATGAAAACAGACAGTAATAACACCATTATTAATATGTGGGAAGCGAGTCTGGATGTTGGATCAGTTGGTTAATGCACAACATTAATATTCGGATGAACTGGGGCATGGGGAAGTAAACTTCAATATATATCCAGGATGTGTATAATACAGCCAGAGAAGGGTCACTTGCTCCAGTTAGAACAACGCCGGTAACAAAAAAATAATCAACTTAATCCATGCGAACCTACCCTTATCTAAGTAAACTTTGTCAAATCGAAACTTTTTCATGATGAGGTTTAAGGGGTAATTCTTTACCCTCCCATAGGAGGTGGAGGGAGAATGTGCGAGATAGAAGCTACCCACTAATTCCTGGCATTACCAAACCCGGTTTTCCAAATCTAAACTGATCAAACCTAAACTCAGCAAACTCAACTTAACCTAATCGGATTTCCAAACTCTATATGTAATCTATTATAAAAAGGAAAACATTAAAATTAGCTCTATCTTAAAATAATCCAATTATACATAACCGAAAAGGACAGTATGGTAACCTGGAAAAAATACGTAACTTTCATAACGTGAATATAATCATATCTTATTGCTATTAGCTATATCAAAAGTGAAAAATATGACAACAAAAATTAGAAGAAAAAAAAAACTATTTTCATCGATTGCAATTTATTTATGCATTGATCTAACATTCAAATCAATGTTTCAATACTACTTTGCGGTTTTAAACTTCCCTTGTCTTGCTGCAAGAAACCCATATCAAAACTTTCATCACTTTCCACGTCTTTAGTCAACTGCAAACCAATCACTTTATAAATATTCTCAGCTGGAATACCATTCGGTTCGGAAACTTTAACGGCAATATCTTCCATATTCAAAACTTGTCTCGAACTTAACTTTTTCGCAGCCACCAGCGACTTCCCCAGTTTATCACGACAAGTCTGCTCGCATTTTAAAATGTTCTTCTCGCTACTACCCATGATGAGTTCAACCCTTCTAATTTCATCCACCATAGCTTTAAACTCCTCAGGGTTTAACGAACATACATGATCACTTCCCTTCATAGTTTTATCCAAGGTTATATGACGTTCAATAACCTACAAACAAAATAATACAAACTAACCTTGTAGCTTCAAAGTTTGCTTACCTTCGCCCCAGCTGCTACAGCCAAATTCGCAACATTCCCCATTTCATGACCGGAATAACCAATATGCACCTCTGGAAACAGTGTTTTATACTGATGAATCAGATTTAAGTTGCAATCTCCCAAAGTTGTCGGATAGGAAGACACACAGTGCATCAGCACAAGTTGGTTATGCAGTGAGGTTATAATCTGAACCACCTTTTCAATGGTTTCGATTGTTTGCATTCCAGTTGAGACAATCAGGGGAAGGTTTAATTTGGTTGCTTCGATGATCAGGGGGAAATTATTCGCGTCACCAGAGCCGATTTTGATGAAGGGAACCTTCATGGTTGCTAATTTATGCAACGAAACTTTATCCATTGCCGAAGCACTGAAAATCATGTCTAAAGACGTAGCATACTTCTGCAACTCAGTAAAATCTTCATCAGTCAGTTCCAAATGTTTTCTATGGTCACCATAAGTGTCTCCAAACGAATTTACACTGTTGTAAGGTTTTTGAAGCGCTTTCTTTGTAAATCTTTCGGTGAGACATGTTTTTTGGAACTTTACACAATCGGCACCTGCCTCCTAGAAGATATTTTGTCTATGCGTTAGTTTGGTCCCTTTCCTAGGTTTCCAAGGTTAATATTGTTTTTAACTTACTTTTGCAGCAGAAATTAACTGCTTTGCGATGTTAATATCACCTTGATGGTTTTGTCCAATTTCTGCAATGATGAACACTTTCTGTCCGTCGCTAATTGATATTTTTCGATTCGTTTTTGTGTCTAGAAAACTTAAGTCACGTGGCATTTTTATGACACTGTTGCGTTGTGTGTTCTTGACTACGGATATTTGATAAGCCTATGTTTGGAAGTTACTTTTTTGTATAGGGGTACAGGACATGCGCAAATGAAGATCAATTGAATAGTTAAGTGGTGGTTGTATGTTTCCTGCGCATGGTCAAGCGGCTTTCGTTTATGATATTCTATTCTTTTCTAATCTGTACCTATAATTACTTATTTTTCATTATTTTGGTCAATTAAATCATTCTGGAGAATATTGTGGATTAATTACATAAATTTACGGATTTTTTCGACAATATAACTAAGAAATAAAGGATATTTAAGTTAATAGTGTTCTTAGTTTTACAACAAAAATAACTTTAAAACGTTCTTTTGATTTTAAGCAGTTTCAGAGGTCTGTATCAAATATTTCATTGTGTATTTAACAACTTATTATGGAGGTAAAGAATTATTTTGAAAAATTGAGACCTGTAGCGATTTATTCGCAAACCAAGAATATTAATTATTAAATTATTAATTATTAAAATCAAGAATGTTACACCAGAAGTTAAGAGTTTTTAGTTCTTGTTTGCTTGATGATGGCGAAAGCCGAAATGTTCATTGCATAAAAATAAATTATATTTGTAGAACTGTGAAAAAAGTGTTTTTATTCATCAAAATTTATTCAACATGTTTTATCAACAAGTGACAGAAGACTCTTTCAAATTTATCATATATTTTTCTTACTTTCTTCATTCTTACGTCTTATACATGTCTTCTTCTCGTAAAACATCTACCTCCTTCTTACTGATGTATTGTTTCAACTTTTCATGCTTATTGTTAGTCAAATACACATCATGTAATTCTTAGTCTCAGCTTTCACGCTGTTTCCCATGTTTCAAAATTGAAATAATGCCCCTTAGGCAATAGAACAGTTTGAATGCAATGCTCGGGAAATTCCAGACAACGTACTACGAACTCTGTGGGGAACAAAGGATGCCGATGTATATGCTGATTGGATGAGATGTATAGATTTATTTCCAGTTTATTTAAATAGACATAGACACATACGCATATAACAAGTAGAAAAGTGTAGTAAAGGATCACGAGGTAAGCAGACGAGATGTTCACTGTCTCGCACTGTCCAGCCAAAGTGTGACGAGAATCGTCACAGAAATAATAACGAAACTTTATGCCGGAATAATTGACTTTATTTTTATTTTGATAAATGCCTATGCCGTTTGCGTCAAAAGATCATAATCGATAATTTTGATTCGACAAAGTAAATCTATCCGGTCTCCTTCTATTTCACCGGCGTATCGTCAACCTCCTCATCCTCATCACAGCATTCGTCCTCGGCATTTTCATCGACGCTGTACCAAATCTGATGGATGCGGATGCAGGGAACGATGATAAACCACGCGGCGAAAAAAGATAATCCGATAAGAGGCAACAGCCAACCACCACGTTTGCATGGTCCACTCGCAGCGATGCAATATGGCTCGGGGCGCAGACTGTACAGATCGATGCAGCGCGGGTATGGGAACACATGGCGACACACCTTCCGATATTTGGGAGGTACCGGCGGCGGTGGCATCTTCTTCAGCGCTTCACCCTTTCCTTTAGGTGGCGGCGCCGCCTTTTTACCACGTGCGATAATAAGGCGCGTGGTGGCCGGGCGCAGCGAAATGCATGGTAAGCGGCTGATAATACTCGACGACATGCTGCGCGTTGTACGAGAAATTTTGCTGATACTTTATCGAAGAACACATATGTTTTTACGGTAGGAATTTGGAATGAGCTGACGTGTATAGTAGTGTCATTGCCAACGGCCGGTGCAAAATTGTTAAGCTTGACATGTTGTCAACCAGCTTGGTCATTGTAATATGGCGATCGTTTCCATGGCCGGTGCTATGTCGCCATCTTGTTCCTCCATCTGTAGGTAGATTCCGAAGAAGATCTTCCCTTGCAACTCCCTGGAGAGGGTACGGAGTGGTTCTACTGTTTTCAAACCTGTTGATTGATCTATGCAGATCATCTGACAACGGGTACATTTTCCTTGTACCTGAAATATCAAATTTTACCATTATGTTAAATTATTGGAGTTTTGAAAGGAGGTAGGGCTGGGTTAGAATAGGTCTGATTTATTACGTTAGAGCAGATTAGGTCAGAAAGTATAGGTTTAGGTTAGGTTGGGGTTGGCAGGTTAGGTAGGAAGAGGAAGTGGTTTAGTATAGGTTGAGTATAGATAGAGATTAAGTTGATATTAGGTTGAGGTTAGATTTAGGTTGAGCTTAGGCTGGCGGTAAGTTAAGTTTAGACGGATAAGCGTTGCTTAAATTTGAATGATCACTTTCTTACCTTGAATAACATAGAACCAATCAAAATATTCTTAAAATCATTCTCAACAAAAGGCGTACCGAAATCAATCAAAAAATTGGGACGAAACCTAGCAATAGATTTATCCAAAACTTCCTTCCCCGTGCCATCATCATAAACCTCCGGGACCCTTTCATACAACCATTCAACACTAGCCTTGTTAATCAGAAGGAACTGCGCTTGATTCGCAAGTGATAACTGCACTTGCTGTCGGACATTTCGATGAAATTGTCGTATTAATCTTAACTTCTCGCCATCACGCCCCAACATGTTATCCAACCATTCAGCAACTTCGTCCCCACAGTCCCAGCCTTGGATTTTATCCCCACACACTTTACTGTTACACCGATAACTATCCTTCATATTGAGGTCAACAGCCAACTTGTAATCCCCATCAAAAGAGAGTATTAATTGTTCTTTTCTAAGATCTAAACGTGGTTGGATCAAACACATACGCGTATCATGTTTCTGAGTTAAACATACACCATTTTGATTGACTATCATCCATTCACGATCATATTGTAGCCCAGTTGAGACGAGTTTCCAAGAATGATCGATTTCTAAAGCTGCGCAAGATTTAATTGGGTAAATATACATTTTCTCTAGAACTCCTCTCTGCTTCTGGGAATTGATATTGTTCATTGCATTGTGGTGTCCGTTCAGGGTGAAGTCTTTAGGTATTGCGAGGTTAGCTTCGGTTTGTCGGAAACATGAATGAATCATATTCAAAATGGCGTCGGCGTCTTCTTTTGTAGACATGTAGCCGAAGGATATTCGAACAGATCCAGTTGGTTTACCGTCGATTAGATCACGTTGATCTCCACAGACATGACCCATCTGTACAAGGAACAAAATTTGTCCAGGATTACCTTAACTTATTATAGTAGTTTACAATAGTTAAGTTAGATTAGGTTAGGTTATATTGGATTTGGTTTAGTACGGTTAGGATAGGATAGGTTAGATCATGTTAGGTTAAGTTAGGTGTGAGTTAGGTTAGGTTTTTTACCTTATAGTAATATTCAACATCATCACTTGTTATATCCAAATATCGCTGGCATGCTCCCGGATTGCAAAAACATCCAGTCCGTAAGCATATATTATAGAGATTTGCAATATGCATTACTTCTGCAAATCCAACAAAAGTCCCATTGGTTCTTAGAATGTTAAAATTAACAATGCCTCCCTGTTTATCACAGTCTTCAAAACTTCCATCATGGTAAAGAACGCACACTGGTATATTATTATAATGTTTATATGACTTTAACCTCTGATAGACATATTTGCCTAGCCTAAAAACATGCTGTTGCACTAGCGACATATCGAGGTTATGTCGTTTCAGTGTAGATAACCCATGTTTTAAGGCAGCTATTGACAGATAAGACACAGTTCCATCTTCAAATCTATAATATACAAATTTGTCAAAATTTAATGGGTACATTCACCATGACTTACCTTTCCTGTAAATTAGAGCGATATACAACTACGTCTTTACTTGCTAATGCCATAAATACAGTACCACCGCCGAAATATTTCTTTTGAAGTACACAGGCACTGTCGTTTCGTACAAGAAGCGCTCCCAAACCGGTAGGATAGCCAAATATTTTGTAAAATGATATCGATACGAAATCAGGCTGATATTCTGATAGATTTAGAGGATTAGTGGATGTATAACTGGCGGCATCAAGTAAACAGTACCATTTTTCATTCTTTGTTTTATGATTATCTGATAGTTTGGATAAATATCCGTTATGGGTCTTTTGTATCCAATTTAAAGGATATTTTGTTCCGGAAAAGTTACATTGTGCAGGGTAAACAAACAAATTGCTTGTTTCGCAACTATTAGAATTAGAAGTTATACCATTTTGGGTCGTAGAGGTATCATTGAAAATAGCGAAAGCTTGAGAGGTAGTCATCGATGTGTGTTTGGTTGCATATTCACGCATTCCCAACACAGAAGTGTGGTTTTCCTCAAGGTAAAATAATCCGCCATTTTGATAGATGAACGTCTCTGCGACTAATTTGAGCGATGCGGTCGCACCTGATGTGAATATTATTGTATAATCTTGGGGAGATGTTCCAAAAAATTCTAAAATTCTGAAAATGTATCTATTAGAAGATTCATCCGTACCACGGATTACGAGCCTGTCATCACACAATCAGTCTTAAAATCAATCCCATTAATTGTAACTATTATATCTGTTGTAAGTGGCGGCTTGCCGAGTTGTGGAGCTCTGCGCTCGTTAGATCATTGCAGTTAAGCAACGTAGCTAGGCGTTGGATGGGTGACCACTTGGTCTCCCCACTCAACAAGCAGCTTCGGTAAAAACGCGAACGAAGGTTGGGCGATTCGCTTGCAACTGTCCCCGGGTGAAAGTTACTAATCCCTTACACCAGTATGTGGTAGCAAAGGATGCAGAAAAATAAATATATCTGTTGTACCTATTTATGAATTTTGGAAGCAATGGTAAGCGAGTCGAGAATGTTGGAATGGTTTGTGCGTAAAAGGGGTCGAGAGGTGAAAGAGCAGAAGCGCCAAGAATGTATCGGAAACAGTTCGTATAACACAGGATACGACCTAATCCAAACAATAGCACGGAGACCCGCCTATATTGTTAAAAAGAACAGAAGACCGCAGAAGAAAAAAATGATTATGGAAAGGTATGGATATGTATGAGTACATGTGGTGAGTGTGTGTGTGGTGTAGGATGATGCTTGGGAGCATCTTGTTATATGTGAGGGGGTGTTGAATGGTTTGGAATGCAAGGGTGAGAATATAAGAGAGTGGTTGGGAGAGGGAGGGGAGAGTGTGACAATAGTGAGGCAAATTGTGCAAGAAAAATAGAAGCGGAGGAGAGGAATGACGTAATAGAGTGGAGTGGTATTGTCGCGTATTTGTCACTTTTTGATAAAAATTTAGTTTAGCCTTAATTTAAATAAATCAGTAATTTTACAAGCATTAATTTTATTACTTAGGAGACAAAGAAAGGCTCTGGCTAAGCATAAATAGTTTATTAGAATTATGCAAACCTAAACACAAAAGCCCCATAAAAAGGCGTTCAGCCGACTGAAAAAGTCACTTCGTACCAAGCCGCCGCCAGTCTTCTTCTCTTGCCCAGTGTGCAGTGCCCAAAAAAATATTTTCTATTTCTCTACCTTGCCTTTCTGCTCGGTTGTCACGCAAGCTAAGCCAAGCGAGTGAACCCCTATTCAAAATCCTCAATCGTTGAGTTTTTTTAATGTAATGTAAATGATTACTGGCTAAGGATTTTGTAAGGGTGCAGTTAAATGCCAGACAAAATAAAGGTGATCTACTATTTATGAAAACAAGGATGAAAAATAAGAATATATTTCATTTTACGTTAATCGCGTGGTATCCTTCGGGATGACAATAAACCTTTTTGTTTTCTATAATGGCATCGTTAAGTTGTCATGCTAACAAATATTTTTATAACACCTCTAAACTAATTTTAAACTAATTTGCATTTGAATCTAGTATTTCAAAAATACCATTTTTGAAATTTTGTGTATAGTTGAGCAATTAAAACTTAATTAAAACTTAATTTGATAAATATCAATGAAATATTTACTCATATCTCACAGCGTCGATTAAATCTTCCGTTGTTTTGCTCACAATTCCACTCGAATGTGGATTGGCAAATAAACTTCGTGATAATTCCGAATGAACGTCTGCAATTTGTTGTTGGGAATATAAAGCCGCTCCGGCATTATCCAAATACACTTTATCTACAAATTTGTAATATTATAACTAAAACTATGCATAATTAAGCTTTAGAAGATAAGTACAGTAAGTGCTTGTGATAAGTCACGTAACTTGTGACAAATCAACGTAGGCTTTCGATAAATACCTTTCAAAATATCTTTAAACTCTTCTTTTAAAGAGTCTTCAGTTTCTTTATTATAAGTAGGCTTGAATACGTCCATCACAATAGCCACGATGGCAACACTTTCTTTCCTTTGACGATTACAAGGACTTTATTTTAATTTAATGGGAAGAAATAAATATGTATATCGTAAGTTTAATTAATTCAACACTTGTCAATAAGTACTACAATGAAGTACAAATATTAAGTACGTTAATATTGATTAAGAAACTGTGATTATGATTGTTTTGCGATGTTCACAGCGTAACTATTCGGATGGAACTGACGTATAATACCGGCCGATGTGGTCGAGTGAACTAATATCTAGTCGTAATATCATTGGTGTATACTGGGTGCTCAATTACTAAGTATTACTCTATCGTTATCTTGTTTTACAGGACAAGGTCACAATTAAACTCATCATAATGCAACGACATGGAAGGGACAATCAATTCCGCTGTTTCTAGGTGTTGGTAACAATGTTATAACATTGCTTGTGCGTATTATAAATTAAATTACACGCTGTATGTTTGCTGGGAGTCTTACGTAAATTGTTATCGAATTTACTTGTATGGAATGGTTTTACGGAGTTTACAGTAATGGCTGTTTTAATATTACGCAAACTCATTCGTTATTTGGAAATATTACATGTATTATATATTTTTTCAAATAGCATGCACTATTTTTTTAGTCTGAAGAATACGTGTTACGTAACGATGAGACGGGAGATCTGTGAACGTGGTGCAGTGAAAAGTACACTGCTTCAAGTAATAACAAAGTTTATTACAAATTACAGTTTATTACAAAATCACAAAGTGTGAGTGTGAGCGGGACTGTGCAAACCACCATCAAGCGGCGAAAAAAATGACCGCGGGAACGTACATACAGTACAGGAGGTCCGTGACGAAGGGTACCGCGGTACTATAAAATGGACGTGACGGTCCAATGGTTCTAAGATTTTGCGGGGATCGAGTCGGGATGAGCAATTTTAGAAATGAAAAATTGAAGCACAATAAAGTAGTAAAGTAAGATTGCATAGCGATAGGAAAGCCTAGAAGAGTTTACAAAACAGGAAGAAAGCAAATTGTGATAGCTAGAGATTTTACACAGCTTTACGAAAAAATCTGCATCACAACCCCACAAGTCTTTCAATTGAAGATACTGGTAAAATGAAAACTGCCGTAATTTCATTTATGTAATTGGCCTGTATTATGCGGAACTTATCTAACGTGGAAAGGGAATGAAATATTTGTGAATAGCGGATTATTTTATATGGATAAATCATGGATGTGGTCATATATGGAGTCCCGCTTCTGGAATCTTGTATTTTTGTGTTTTTTTGGTCGATTTTATCGCAACACATACTGATAAAAATATGTTTTTGTCGCTTTCCCTCAGAATTTCAAACAAGCTATTTGCTCCCCTTTCCGTTGCTGTACCGTATTCTCTTGTAATAAGCAGAAACCTTTCTATATACAGCAGGTTTCATTTTCAAAGTAATAAGATTAAAAGTTCAAAAAGCTAGAGAAACAAAGAGGCTGGAAACCGTCGACGCAATGGGTCTTCCTTAAGGTATCCCTAAACTGAAGTGTTACAGAATTTATTTATTTTATTGTAATTTAAATTACATTGTGATAGCCCAGCAACTCCAATTTATATTTTTATAAAGGAAATAGCAACGCAATCTGCATAAAACCTTGAACTTCCTGATCGAATTTTAGACTACTACAACTTTTTTTCAACATCTTTATTATACGAGGTGTGGCATGCTAAAAAACTAATTTTATTCAGAATGCACAAATTTTAATCTAAAATTTTTGGTATAAAAGGCCAACGCATTATCAACTCAGCACACTTCATCTCCAGTGGTGCAGTACAACAAACAAAATCAAAAATGAAATTCCTGGTAAATAATATGTTTTAATATTATTAATATTTCATATTATGGGCTTTATAAGTGAATTATTTATTAATAAGAAACTAAAATTACAGATTGTCTTCGCTTGCGCTTTAGCCGCTGCCTCCGCCGGTCACTTGGTCGCCCCAGTGGCCCCAGTGTACCCAGGTGCCCAACACCTTCCAGTCATCGGCGCCAACGGTGTCCCTGTTGACACCCCAGCCGTCCAGCAGGCTACCGCCGAGCACTTGGCCCATAAGGTTGAGGCTCATGCCCGCAACGGTGACTACGTTGCTCCAGTGGCCCCAGTCTACCCAGCCCACCATGCCGTCGTTGCCCCAGCCTTCCCAGCCTACCCAGCTCACCACCAGGCCTACCCAACCACCGTCGGTGTGCCAGCCGTGACCGGTAACGGTGTGCCACTGGAGACCCCAGAGGTTGTCGCTGCCAAGTCTGCCCACTTCGCCGCCCACGGTGAGGCTCTTGCCCGCACCGGTCACGCTTACGAGCACGGTCACTTCGGTCATTACATCGCCAAACGTGGTGTCTATGCCACCCCATTCGCCTATGCCGCTCCAGCCTACTCTTATGGTGCCTACGGCCATCACTACCTCGCTAAGCGTGGTGTTTACGCCGCCCCTATGGCGTACACCGCCCCAGCTTACTCCTACGCCGGATACAGCCACTTCTTGGCCAAGCGTGGTGTATACTCCCCAATTGCCTATTCTCACGGATACACCCATGCCTACCCATACGCCCATTACTACTGAGCATTTCTTACTTTAAGCTTGAAGCAATTATAAAAAAAAACACTCGAAATAAATATAATAAATTAACGAATGGAGATTTACTTATTATTCCCAACAATTGTTGAAACTGTCGAAACTAATTTAGTAATCTAATTGTAAGTGATGAAACTTGATTGACCTGATCAATTCCATCTTCGGAAGTGTTCATAAATTACCGAATTTTCTAAATTTTCCGTCTTCGGAGCTGTTCGATATTTACCGAACGCATCCGACTTGTACAACTTCGGAAGTTTTCATAAATTCCCGAACTCTACCGAAATTTCCTATTTCATACTTTAATAATAAATAGGAGAGTAAACATAATCTATCTTAACTTTTGTAGTACAATCAAATTGTAAAAAAATCGCGAAGTATATTAAGTTACCTAGAATATTATTTACTATTGCAAAACATAACCTATAAAATACCGTCATTTTAGACGTGTAATTCCAGCAAGTTTAATCAAATTAATTATTCTATTAAACCTACAACAAAATGCAACTAAATCAACATATATCTCTACTAATAGTAGCTCTCCTTCCATTTCTTGTGAATGCAGTAAGTATTCACATGTTATTAAAGATAAAATCATGTATTTACAGTCACTTGTTCGAAATTATAGAATATTGAATACGATGGTGTTGTTCTCATCAAATTGGAGCATGGGTTGGATGGCACTGCTGAGCCAAAATTCACGGAACGCGGCAATATCAGCATTCCCAGTCTGCGTTTGGAAACGTCGATGGTTCATCAGAAAATCAGCGATGAAGATCGCGTAAAAATACGTAGTCTTGCCCTGGCTAATAAGTATTATCAGTTGCGAGCTACTGTGATTAATGGGAACGAGGAACAAGTGTTTCTTACTCTTGTTAAAGCTGTAAGTTAATCTTCTTCGTGAATTTAAGATTTCATTCTATGGTCTTGCTAATATGTCTGTTCTTATTTGTTTACTTATTCTTTACTACAGTGTATGTTGATTGAAGCCTCGCTGAATGATATCATAACTGTGACTTTGGACTATACAGGAAAGGTAATTACAGTAACACAATCCATTGCTTCAACTTCAACCTGCCAGGGGAGTTCGAAT
This sequence comes from Weissflogia rhopalogaster, assembly GCA_019419845.2. Classification (NCBI taxonomy): domain Eukaryota; kingdom Metazoa; phylum Arthropoda; class Insecta; order Coleoptera; family Staphylinidae; genus Weissflogia; species Weissflogia rhopalogaster. Next base: position 49,259 of record WSZQ02067074.1, read on the forward strand.
GCTTTGAGTAAGATGAAGGAGTTCATGACAAGTGTTTATATTCGTCATACACATAGTGGTCCAATGTAAGTTGAAGTTATTGAAAAGTTCTAGCATGAAAATCTTTTTTCATTTGTTTTGTTGTTTATGATATTATTACAGGCCGGATACTGCCTCTTATATTCAGAAGATCGAAAGGGAACGTGAAGCTCGTGAGAAGGGTGATGTTAAGGACAACAAATCGTTTTTAGCAAAATATGTAAGTTTTTTGTTAAGGTGTGAACATCAGTAACAGCGAAATGATTGCACATTTTTGATCATGAATATCTAATGTTTTTTTTTTCCCTTTCTAGTGGATGTACATCATCCCAGTCGTCCTCATTATGGCCTTATCATCCGCCGTCAACCCCGAAGCAGCTGGCGGGCAAAGATAAACATCGTTACATTAAATAAGCCTACACCATTTTAGTTCTAGTCTCCATCATTTTTGAGTACACAAGGTAAACCAAAACAAACCAACTTCTTTTTAAATTGACTATATTTAAATACTTCACTAAGTTAATATACAACACAATACAAACATCGCCTTGGTATTATTTCTCGGGCACATCGTCGATTTCAGCCTTTTTCTCACCCTTCTCTGCTCCTTTCTCTACTGATTTTTCCCTCTCAGCAGCTTTGCCCTTTGCAGTAAGCTTCGCCATCATATCAGCATCTTTGGCCTTTTTGCGTGCTTCCTTCATCGCCTTCCTTTGCTCTTTTTCCTTCTTTTCCAACATCTCCTTGAAGCGTTCATCTCGTGGATCCACAGTATAACCGAAGTGTCTACGGACTTCTTCAATCAATTTATCTTTGCGTTCCTATTTTGAAGAATAGTAAAAGTTAAGGTCTTGTCATTAAAATACAGGTAATATTAAAATAATGCGAGCATTGAGCCAGCGTAACGCGACCCATGTCAAGCTCGTGAACTATGAGGCACGAGTCTTGTTCGAGTACTTATCATTCTAGTTACAAACTTCCAAAGAAAAAAAAAATACCTTGGCTGCAGCAGCTTCTGCTTCACGTTTAGCAAACTTCTTAAAAAGATCCTCCTTCCACGCCTCATTTTTCTGCAGTTTCAGAGCGATATCTGCTTGCTTATTGGCAATACGTTCAGCTAAAGCCTTGCGTTTGACCATTGCAATTTCCATAAGCTGCTTAATTTCATCCGGATAAGCTATGGCTTCATATTCTTTCTTCTCGGCAATTTCCTCCTTGTTCCAGCAGAGAGACGGATCGAAATTACTCTCGTGGCCATATTTACCGTACAATTTTCGTTGATAACGTAAAGTAGCGTGGGACCAATGTTTGGCTTCAGGATAGGGTGGTTTATCGAGAACTATATTTTGATGTTCTGGATTTAGGTTAGATTTGTTCTGGCTTTTCTTGATTGCTTCTTCTCGGAGTTCGGCCTCCTCGTCTAAAGCTTTTTGTTTCATGGTTATAAAGTAATTTCATTTGTTACTAATTCTAAGAGTTTTACCTTGTAAATCTTCAGTTTGTGAATCTTGTTCGAGTTTCTCAATATCTAGTTTTCGTGCATTTGATTGGCAACGAACTTGAGTAAAACGTGGTAATTCTTGGACAAACCGACGTAACATTGTAGCCGGCCACATATTACCACACGCTTTGGCTTTTCTTGCAAGTTTTGATAACTTTTTAAAGCTGTTATACTAAAATTTCGAGGTGTGAGGATTATTTCGTGTAGCTTTATTTTCTTGGTTATGACCGGGGGTAATCAATAGAGAATGCAATGCAAGCGCTATGTTTCTGGCCTGATTAACATTACGTGGAGGTTTTTGGAACTATAAGTTCGACGCCCAGCCATGTTGCTATTTTAAAAAATGCGTTAATTATTTTAAGAGAAAAAGGCATGCGCAAGAAGTTTCCTAGACTAAATCATCGGAATTTGGCTAGGAGAATCTCTTGCCTAGATTTCTTTAACATTTTTGACAAATTAATGATTGAAACTATTTCCGAAAATCGATTTTTTTGACTTCACGGAATTTTAACACGCAACAAAAAAATTTTGGTAATAAAAATCAGAATAAACTTTATAAACACACAACTATAATATAAAATTCAGCAATAAATACTCATACAACAAACATAACAATAAATATAAGATTTATAAATACAAAAAAATCGTGGTGTTACACATGATAATATTGATTTTTGTTAACCACATTTTATAAGTTTAAGGTTATAACTTATTTTGGATTATTTTGCGCTCTTTTTAAAGGTTAGGGATGATGGTATAAATTAAAATTGTGCGACGTATGTGCCACAGGGAGAGATAAGTCAGTGGGTTCCATCGGTAAGTCGTGACGATCGTGACTGTGACTTGGACTACTATTGCTGCTGCTTCCTCCACAATTACTACTTCCACTACCACCACCTGTCTGCAGTCGCTTGATGATATCATGTAGTTGGCGATGATTGTGCCCGCTGAACGAACGCACATGTGGTTCACTGCTACCACCTATCGTTGTTAGACATCCACCGCATTGTAGAGGGCGCTGTTTCACACATACCCAAAGTGTTCTGCCATGCTCCACTTTGTGCTTAGTATAGATGTGTCCATTATGAATTATTACAGGTAATCCTCGACGACTTTTCAGAATTACTACACGTTCTGTAACGTAAAAAGGTGTTTATCTGTGATCACTGTAGCCTTTCAGAATGGTTACAGCTTGTCATTAAAATGAATAAATTAACTTAATATTTTTTGACGAGAACATTATCATTAAATATCGATTTTTAATATATCTAACCTAATCCAGAAAAACGTAACCTAAAAGTAAGTTTACCTGTGGATGATTCACCATTATCAGTCTTTGATCCTCCATCTTCAAGGCCATCTGTATGCACGTGACTCATGCTATCTTGATCACCATTATTAAAGGTTAGTGACGTGTTCATATCGCACATAACCTCATCCTGTATATCATCTACATCGACAGGTTCTTCTTTGCAGCGTTTCGATTGACTTATTGGTATACAAGTATATGATAAATGGCGTGTGACGAGTTCTTCAAGGCCTGTGTGTGAAAACGAACCATTTATATTCCTCTCCTAAAACAAGTGCAACAAGATTTTAAAGTTAAAAAAATCATATAACCTTAAAACCTACATACGTACCTCATTATCGGACGCTTCTTGAGCATTATCAATAGGTCCATCTCTTTCTAAACCTTTAACTCTTAAAGCTTTTCCCAATTTTATAAAAGCAGGAATTTGATTCTCTCTCAGTTGCACTTCACCTTGATACATAAATATTAACAAACTTTCGAATATACTGTGATGTACATCGTGGAGGAAGATCACGGGGTGTTTGCAAGGACTCTGTTGGAACAACTCCCTGAAGTAAGGACTGCAGATCGAGAGGACCACTTTGTGCGCTTTGAAGAACTTCCCATCAACTGCAAGGGTCACATCGACAAGGTCCTGTTCCTGTAGCAACGATTGAAAACCATCGCTGAGCATCGATTGGAAATGATTCCAGGTGAGCATGAACTGTTGCACGTCCATTATATCGTTGAAAAAACCTACGAGGTTGTTTAAGAAGCAATATCAAAGAATTGAAATCATTTTCGTGAATATATAATATTTGAAGGTTAGATGCGTTTTAAGACGTTCAGTTAGAAGCTAGAAATCTAAAAGGAGAATCGAATATGCATATTACATGAATTACCCATAAATTGTGAGTAATGCGTTTATGGCAAGCTGCGTATTTTCATCACAAGATTTTTTTAGCTGCGTTGGCTTTGATGAGAAAGAAGTCGAAGGATTTTTTCGTGGATAAGGCTCGGTTAATTTCGGTAGACTTCGATATAGAATGAAAAATTTGATGGAATTAGTTAAATTTGACGTTGTTTCTTAGTTTAACAAATTAATTTTAAAGTAGCCGTACGTTATGAAACATATAATTTAAATATCTGTGGCATTTGGTAGCTAAATAATCATTTATTTGTTTTCATTTTTTCGATTTTAATCTCAAAAACAACTTATAGTTGAAAATTGGACAAAATCAATCAAAATGAGCATCTTAAAAATAATTAAACAAAAATTCAATATGTTTTAAAATAGGAATTGTCTCAACAAAGAGAATTTTTCTGTATGGTCATCAAAAATATGAGAAAAATTTCGTCAGAGAAAAAGTTGAGAATTGCTCTTTTAATGGCTGTACTGTGACTAATAGTGACATTCCGGTTGACGACTGCTCAGCCCAAGATGGCGCTGTTTTTATTGTTAACGGCTAGATTTCGGTAGATTTCGCTAACAATAAGTAATGAAGAGTTTTGTGTAATTATGTAGGTTCACGTTATCATATCTACTTTCAATTTCGTTCTTTCATAGCTTGAAATGGATTTATTCATTTTTATTTTTAGTTAAATACCTTTTTAACTCAAAAAGAAGAGGAAAATGAGCATTTTAAAAATAATAAACGAAGAACTCGTCATTATTTCCCATGAAGAATATCTCAAAGATGCATATAAAAACGTTGAAGGTACTTCCTTTAAATATTGTCCAGATTTATTTGCTATAAATGAACCTTTTAAAACATATAACAAGACCAAGAAAAAACAAGAAGATTCTTCTATCAAAAACTATCCTTACCAAATTTATACAGAAAATGCCACGATCCTGAAAGAACATATTGCTAAATTTTATAAACAGATTATAGATAATGAAATTAATAAAACATCAAGAAAACGACACTCTGATCAGTTGGAAACTAAAAGGTACAAATTTCCAAATGAACGAGTTTTAAACAAAGTAAACGAGATCCAGTCAACTGCCCAAACCTCTGAACAATTTCTGGAATATAATGGTTCCAATCCATACGATTATCCTATAAACCGAGAATTTAATGATGGGAATTATTTATTTCCACCAAAAAGTACATTTTACTGCATGGACATTAAAAACATGAGAAAAATCCCACCAGAGAACAAATATAACTTGATAGTTATTGATCCGCCGTGGATAAACAAAGCAATACGACGAAAAAATAAGAAACAACTCGAGAATTCTTCTTTTAATGGTTATACATTTATGAGTAATAGTGACATTAAAGATATTCCGATCGATGACTACTTAACGCAAGATGGCGTTGTTTTGGTTTGGTGTACCAATGCTGTTGTACATCGTAAGGCAGTTGATGAGTTTTTCACTGCGTGGAAGTTGATTAGAGTTGGTCTGTGGTATTGGTTGAAAGTTACAACGCATGGAGAGCCGGTGATTCCTTTTACCAAAGAGGATTTGCATATGAAACAGCCTTTTGAAGTTATGATTATTGGTACAAGAAAAGGTTTAACCTCGAAATGGAAGATAGCGAGTGAGGGGATGTTTGTGAGCGTGCCATGTGGAGTACACTCACATAAGCCACCTTTAAGTGATGAGTTGGTTAAGTTTATTCTGGGAAGAGAAGTGTTGGCAGGATGTGAAGAGAACGGAAAGGATTGGATGTGTTTGGAAATTTTCGCCAGGAGTTTGATGCCTGGATGGACGAGTATTGGGAATGAAGTTTTGAAACTGCAGAATTTGTGTTATTATGAAGAAGAGGAGCAGACGGAGCTATTGAGGTGAGTTTTGTCGTTTTAAATAAGTTTAATTATCGCGGATATTGAGAATGACAGCTGTCGAATTTCTTCGAAATCAACCGGGAAGTGCCGAAATTGAGTATTAGCAGCGGCTGAGTTCCGGCAATCGAAACAACAGTTTGTATTCGGTTATCGTTATCTCCTTTATAAACCGGTTTCTCTCTGCTCATCATCGTACTGTCTTCGGAAAACGTCGTAATCGTCTTAATTATGTTCAATAGCTCTAAGCTCATGCTGTTTGGGTTGCCTATACTAATTCAAACTATATAAACTGTTTCAGTACCTTTTTTTTTGGTAGAAAAATGTTTTCTTTCCATTTATTATTTTCAACATTTCTATTACACTTAACAAACAAGTCTTCGGTCTTTATATCACAAGAAATGTACAAAAATCTATAATATTACAAGCGTCATGCGGCAATACAAAAATGCCTTCACTACTACTCTAGTTTTTTCCTGATTCTACACTATTTGTAACTTTTGCAAACGTACCTAACGCTTGCCCCAAATACACTTTCTGTCCGGCAGCCACTGAAAAGCGAAAACTCTTCGGCGCCTCGAACAGTAAGACAATCGTCGATCCCATGCGAAATTCGCCGATCATTTCACCTTTACTCACATGCAGCTTATCGCCTAGAAACTTCTGATTGACGTCTTTTATCTTTTTACTATTTGTTGTTAGCGCTCGATCGAAATACACGCGCATGGAACCTACATTCGTGGCACCTATATATAAAATATTTAAATTGATTTTAGTAAAGAAGCTTCCAGAAGCAATTAAAAAGAATAACATACCAACTGGGGTGTACGAGAAGAATCCATGTTGCCATTGGCCTACATAGACAGCTCGCTCGTTGATGCAGAACAATCCGGGAATCCATCTGGCTATACTCGGATTCACTGAGAGCAATTTTCCCGGAAAATGACGGCGATAAACTGGCTGCCAATCCGCCGGAGAGTGGAAACGATGATAGTCGCCGGGTGCTAGGTAAATTACGCATTGATATAAACTGTTTTCTTTCTTGTTTACTAAAAGTGATTTGGCGAAATCGTCTTTTTCGCTTTTTGGGATTCCTGATGGATTCCAGATGTTTTCACCGAGGAATTGTTCTATTGGGTATGTGATTCCTTTAACCTGTAATAAATATATTTTATAAATTTCATGAGCTTTGTTAAAAATATTGGGTGTTAAATTTAAACCAATCTAAAATTTTAAAGAACATTGATAAGTAGCGATTCTAGAATTTTGAAACACTACTTTTAAAAACAATAAAAACACGGAAGACTAATGTTAATAGGTCAGTAAACTTTCCCATAGATAACGACAATTTCGATGAAGTGACGAATTATTTGCGAATAATAGTAAACAAATCTACGAATGATGAAAATGTGTTTGTTTTGGAGTGTAATTCATCTGAAATTGCCGTAATCATCATAAAATATAGTTCTACAATAAACACATGTAAACGGCTGATAAGCAAATAGGTTCAGAGTAACAAAGCATAATTAATATGCTGTTATCTTTAAAAAATACCTAATTTATCTTCAACTGGTTACGTGATTTGCCAACACAGTCGTTGTTCGGTGGGAACAGCTGAGGCAACCTAGCATTCTTGTACTTTGTTCAAGTAACGGGTAGGATTTTTCGGTTTATATTTAGTTGGGCGTTGAGTTTAATTTTTACTATAATCGAATAAATCGGCCTAGGGAGTTTGGTAAAACATGATATTACATGTTGGTGAATGAAGTATGACAAATGTGTTTTACGTGTAAAACACAATTTTGACTCATCACACGCAAATTCGTGAGATGACACTGTTTCTAGATTTAAGAGTCGCTAATATGCCCATCAAAGGATGTAAATTTTAATATCTCATAGACAGCGAAAAGCGGTATTTCAATATATTACTTTCCCGTCATTTCTTGTTTGAAATAGTTAACAAACCTACCGCAAGACAAATTATTGCGGTCTAAAAGTTTAGTACACAGGAGCCGTATCTTTTAGATCTATTTAATAGGAGTTTATGCTAAGCATGTACAAATGGCGTAACAGTTATCCCTTATCGTTATTGATACTTTTTGATGTACATAGTCCTGTACCATAAATTTATCCAGTACTCAAATAATTTAAATTAAATCCTACCATTTTGTTTGGTACTTAACACTCAATTATACAATTTCTTAATAGACAATTTTGAAACCTTGTTATTACTTTGATGAATTTCAAAAGTACTTAATTGACAATTATTTTGAGAAATTCATATTTAAACAGTCGCCAAATATCATTCCGGAAGTAACGAGTTGGATTTTCCGCTTTTTACTCAAGCTATAGAGAAAAAAACATACCTGTTCAACTTTATCACAGTTAACAGCACACACATGCAGGACGCGACCATCACACGGCGATACTAGCTCACTGCTCGCATCAATTGTCCTCACACCATCTTTCAGAGTCCTGGAATTAAATCAACTTGATTGTTTGATTGTCACCTCGGTCACCTTTTTAATGCGTCTCATCCGCCAACGTACATCGCCGGCAAATGTCTACGAAATCATAAACGTTTCGAACATACCTCACAAAAAACTCTGATAATGAGCGATAGGATTTCAAATCCTCGTTGGACGCTTCGTCAAGATTGACTCCAAAAAATCGAGCGTACATTCCATAAACGTATGGTCTTGCAAATTCCGGCTGGCGCAGATCGGCGAAGACACCCCAACACCTGCTGAACGCCTTCAGCGGTAATATCGTATAAAAGTCGACCTCCAACTGGCTGGCAACGCGTTCACCTGAATGTTTTCGATAGGCACGCCATTGCATTACAGCTACGAGACAGATCCCGATCGGTATAAAACGTGTGACAATACCGCGCCATTCCTGCTGTTTGCTGTCACCACCACTCCCAACACCTTCTGAACTTGATCCTGAAAATTCAAATAGTTAGTATTCAAATGGTTGGCGTTCATGTGCACAAACTTGCGACCGAATCGAGAGTTGGCACCGCTTCACACCTTCAACTTCCACCTGCAGGAAGACGACGTACGCGGTGTATGTGAGCATATCGGTGTAGTTATACATTGCAGACATTTAAATGTTTTTTTTGTATAAGAATGAACGCGTCAAAGTTTACTCCTAAATTTGCTTTGTGATTGTAGATGGTCAATGGCAGACTGAGATTACGCATAATGAATCGCAGCTGCGGGCACACCACCTCCACCGCAGACTTTGGGTGGGTGGGCGCACTTGTAAATAAATACAGAGTTCATGATGTACACGTTCTTGCGTTTTGTGTAGCCGTCGCAGTGATAACGCGCGTATTACAATTGGTAAACATTTGAATCACGACGCGTTTTGAATCATAAACGTGTGACGAGTATGGTGGGTTGCCAACAATCGTGGGAAACGACGCAAAATTTTGTGTTATAAATTCTTACTTTAGCGATTATAATTTACCTGGTTGGGACGTAAATCGGCGTTTTATGAATTGAACTTTGGCATCTCCTCGGGGTAGATTCAGTAATGTGTTATTTTTCGTTACGATTTTTTGCGAAATCGACCTAAAAACGTGATTTCAATGAAATATAGGTTATTCTTTTGTTTAATGCTTAAACCTTGGACTTTCACAGCATATATTTTGGATGCATCTAATATTTAGTTTGTTAGTATTTAGAGATAACTTACGTACTTTGTTAAGCGTATTAATGAAAGAGAAATCATCTTTCTTCGTGCACTTTCCAATGTTTGTATCCTTCATTACTTTCAGTGCTTTCAGCTTTCATTGGCAACCAAATTAACCCGAAACGTTAAGGCGGTTGCCTACATTAACGTTTCGGATTAAACACGTCCTAAAATTAAAATGAAACTATCTTAGAGTTACTTAAATTAATAATAAGTACATAGTAAGTTAAGTTTTAAGATTCTGGATAATTTCTGTGACCGTCAAAGTTGAACTTAATAAGTTTTAAACTTTAAAATACTTGATAGAAAAGTTGCCTATATTCTTACAACAATAACCTCTCAAGTCATAGGAGATTTGATTGATTAATCAACAAAAATTCAAAGAAAACCTTTACAATGTCTCTTGCAACATTAAAACAATTTCATAAATTATGCAGTGGTAAAAACCCAATCCTTTTCACTGCCGTACGCAATCGTAAGTACTCAAACTCTTCAAAACAAGTATTGATTACATAAGTTCTCTTCTAGACTGGAACAAGGACTACAAGCCAGGCGACTTTCCCATCACCCAGGAGCAACGACTTGCTGCTGCGAAAAAGTATAACATTCATCCGGACGACTACAAACCCTACGCTAACGATGGGACTGGTTTAGGTGATTATCCCGACTTTCCCATGGAGTCTGGTGACTCCAGGGATCCCCACTACCCTTGGGACAATCCTGAGTTGAAGAGAAACTTCGGCGAAACGGTATTTGAAACATTTTAAAGCAATGTTATATATTTAGTATGTATGTTGTATATTTACAGATGCATCTGGACTTTGATTTGATTGGTGAAGACAGATATGACATCAGCTACAAGCATCGAATTCCGTTGTTCACACAATTGATGCAATTCTGTTTTGTTGTATTTGGTTCATTTGGTTTGTATTATTATCTTCAGAACATGAAACAATTTCCGGGCTTGATTCCCAAACAATATCCGAACACTGGTAAGAAACACTATACATTTGATAGTGAATAAAGGATGATATGTTAGTTAATAGCAATGGTAAATCGATAACGATTGTGTTAATAAATATTATAAAATAGATAATGTCAGGAGTGTATTTGTAATATAACACAATTTTGTTATTTTAGTATTTTTTAATTTACACTATCTTTGGTCTTCATAGGTTATACCAAAATAAACTATATTTAATGGAATCTATTACTGTATGTATGGGATATCTGCGATTTATATATTAGAAATTATTTTAAAAAAAGTTTGAATTTTACATTTCAGTTCCACCTTATGACTAAAAGATTGTAACTTCAGTCTTAAGTGCTGCCACCTAAAGTACAAATTCTGTTCAAGATATATTTAAATCTCTTTTACAATTATACCAATAGATGGGGCTATATGATTTAAAATTTAAATATTTGTTTAACTTTATTGACATTTTAAACAAGGTAAAAGATTAATAATCTACACTCTAAGTAATTGTTAACTATATCTTTGTACTTTTAGTTGTTTTTCAATTTATATATATTTTTTTATTATAGAAGAGTTTTCTTTAAAAAAGGTGAACAACAACAATTGTTTTGTTGCTGATAAGAATATTAGTAAATTTGTACAGTACATGGTTTGTTCGAATAATTATCACAGCGTTCGTCATGAATTCGATAATTCAAGACATGCGCTCTTGTATGCTTCGTGAATTCGGGGCGTACGCTTGGCATTATTGCGCGTGCAGCCGCTGCTTCGCAAAGGCAGCTCAAAAAACGCGACATCCATGTGCGCAAAACGTGCGAGCCTGCAAACTTACCTGCCCATTGTAATTACAGTCGTGGTGAGCACATATTATATTACCTCCTAGATAATCATCGAACAACAATTGCTAACCCCAAGATTGGACGCGAAACCGGTGTGTGCTCATAAATAATTTCACTCTACATCCTTCAGTCTATTTTATTGCAAGACGAGAAGGAATACATATTTCTATCCGACTGGCATTTGTGAAAATTGTAGACTTGAAATAAAATAAGGAAATAAAATACGTCTGTGTCGTTATCCCTACCTCAACTTCGTTACGATATTGCGCGTGAATAGGATAGCATCAAGGAAAACGAGTTTACTGTGTTTGTGGTTTACTTACTGGTGATTTGTTTGGATTTTATTTACATTGAGGTAGTTTAAAGAGATAGAAAAAAGGAACCAAACAGTAAGTATTTCATTTTTTTTCAAAATAGTAATCGTTTATTATCTAAATGTTTGTTTTGTATTTCTATAATTTATGGTTGAAATAGGTTGAAATCATATGAGTGTATATTAATTGTTTATTAAGTCATAAAATTGCCTCCATTGTTAAAAGTAAAACAATGGAAGTTTCCAAGTAATTAATGGTCTTATTGAACATTCTCTGGTTTGTTGGATGATGCATTTTTCTGTTAAGAGATCTGCCTATCCAATATTGTACGAGCTTCTGTTTTTCAATAACCTAACCGAATTGATAAGACGATAGCACTAATTTCAGCATCGAATTATTATTTTCTGTGAATTTTTGGTAAAAATATTTTGTTTATTGAATGAATCTCAAAGCGTGTTATTTCGTAAAGTTTCGCAATTCGAAAATTGGTCCTCGACCCGGACATTGGGGAGCATAATAATTTTTTGAAGTAAGGTTTGAAGGGCTTGATATGAAAAAGGAAATGCTGATCTAATTCAACTGCATTTAGCACTTGTAAGAATTATAGTTTAGGAATTTTAAAGAGGAATTTAATTTTTCAATTTGTATACTTGTTTTGCACGCTACGCAGAGATTTATGCGATTCTTTTTTGTTTCTGATTGTCATTTTAATACACACATACAAATTTGTTGAATTGTACTTTTGTGTTTGAATATGATTAATATCACTGCCCAAGAAGTAAGTATTTTGGAAGATCTTATAACGTGTTATTCCCCACTATTTATTGAATTCAACTGCATTTTTCAATATTCAATAGAAAATTTAAAGATTATTTGTGTACGCGGGTTCGATGATGCTCACAATTTAACACACGTATTCGAAATTACAAAATTCTTTATTCACAAGCGAAAGTTATGTAGTTCAAAATGGAGTCCCAGGTACATGTTATACGAGTTAAGTCACGATTAAATGCGAGAGATATCGGTAGAGAAAATGGATGTGAACTTACGCAGAGTTGGAGACCGAATGAATCTAAATTCATCCAACCGCTCATGCCAGCTCAACGGCATACAGATGAGGGTGGTGTCGGAGTGAACTTTCATCACGACTGAAATGGCTGAGTAAGTTCACTCCGATAAAAATAGGTAAAAGAGTAGTAGAGTAGATAAGCGAAAGTAAGAGTGGGTAAGAATGAAAGCTGTGACCATAGAGGATAGATATGTCAAAAAATATATCGATATTGATAAATATCGGTACATCAGCCTCAAAATTTCGATATGTATCAATAATTTCATTTTCCATAATATCGATATCTGAGAAATATTCTGAAAATTTCAAAATTGGCAATTTTTCTTTTTAGGGACATATTTTATAATATATAAGATAATATTTAATATATAAGGTTAAAATCAACATCGAGTTTTTGCTAGCATTGCAATTATAATACTACTACTTTTATGTACTATTGCAATTATTATATTTGGTGAGCTATCCTAGACTATTCACTGATATTGTTAGCTAATACTACCAACAGAACAAAACGCATAATTAAAGTAGCTGAAACAACAGCACTGCGAACCATATCTAAACTCCGATATCCTAATAACCCCCTTCATAACCTTCCGAACACCCTGTTATACACCAAAACCCAAATACTCCCTATCAACATGCGACATATCGAACTCCAACAAAAATCCAAAAATAAGCCAATTAATTTGGCTATCATTGCACCGCTTTGTATTCCTTTCACTGAAAATTCACCTATCAAATTAAAAACTTCTGAAACAACACACTACTACGAACATACATATATATGTAAACCTAGAGATTTACGTTTCATCACCTAAGCCTGCTGACAACTTTAAACAATTACTGTTTTAAATTATTTGTTACTATCGTTTTTGGTAGCAATTTTCGCAAATACTAGTATCTGATAGTTTAATCCCTGCTAATAGAGATAAAGACATATTCAGGCACACAGAGTATGACGATAAATAACAAATATTAGAAAGGTCGTGCTCTGTTATCACTGTTATCCAACATTCCCGAAGCGCGAGTTTCCAGTGCAAACCATATTTTAATTCCAGACAGTAATAGACAGTATTTCAGTCTGCAATTGTAAGCACATGTTTGTTTTATCATTGACTAAAAGTTTTAAATACTACACATGGTAACATTGTTTTAAACATCGGCGCAGTTACCTTTTATTATCAATAGCAACAGGTTCATATTCGTGTATTTGCTATTGGTTAGTAACTCACCTTGATGTTTATATATTACAATAATTATTTAATATACTACGCAGTTTAAACAAATAATAATCGTTGGTTTTATATTTAAGGTGTTTAATCAATCACAGAAGACAATTCGTGGCTGACTACTTCAGATTGTGAGTTGTGACAAATTTGACAAATTTAACAATGAACGTAAATGGTGTCTTGAAATTGGGCGTTCATATCTGCGATGAGTCTGAAGAGAAGATTTTCCAGGGTGCTGCTGAAGTTTTGGCAACTTTACGGCCTAAATGGCACAAAGATGATATTAGTTATAAGGTATATCGTTAATTATTATATTAGTATATTGATACTTATTAATTATTGTTATCAGATGCATTTATAATAATAATATATTTTTTAGATGTTAACGGATGGTATTACAAATAAACTTGTCCGTTGCAAAGTCAAAGATGATGGTGATAATGAGGCGGTTTTGGTACGTATTTATGGAAATAAAACTGATATGTTGATTGACCGCAAAGCGGAAACAAGGTAAATTTTATGAATTTTTTAGTATGAGACTTTGAGTAACTGTATTGTAAATTTAACTGTTTTGGTGTTTTCAAATTAATCAAAGATTCTGATAAGAATAAAAATAATTATTCTGATTTTGATATGAAAAAAAAATGTATTTTTGGTCTTCAGACCTTGCCATCGACCATTCTTTACACTGGATTTAAATTTTTATTGCTTTAATGTATTCATATTTTCATGTTATTATTGTGATTATTATGTTGTTGTTGTATGATGTTTACTAGATGATGTGGGTTGCGCACATTTGCGATTGTTGATTTGAGTGTAATTTTTTGAAGAGTGCTCGATCTTATGATGTGTGGAATTTAAAGGTGCGGATTAATGTGAATTTTTGTGAATGGTAATTGTGAATAATTGTAATAATGGGCCCAGCTGGGCAGCACAGTTAGTAGTGTTTCGGCTTATCACGCAGTCGGACGGGGTTCGAGTCCCCGAGGTGGGCTCCCACATGTGTGATTTAATTAATTCACACAACAATTCCCAAAATCAAATTCATACTACAAAATCACAACAATTAAAGAAAATCACACACCGAAACACATCAATCGCAGTATGCGCATCTCACTACAATCAGAACAAGCAAAAACTACGCCACGAGGTATTCAACCCTCAACAAGGAATCACAACTCAACATAACAATACAACACAAAAATCACAATAATAACAACATCACATTATCATGTATATAAAAATAAATATGTGGGGTTTTTCGCCGTGTAACGATGAGTGATATTAATAAGCAAGTGTAAATAACAAAAAGTATTTATTGACTAACACCAATCGCGACGAGCAAACGTTCTGTAGGGACTCATAAAAAAAAACGCGTATCATTTATCTAACGATAACAAGCCCACAGTTCTAATGTACAGCACGATATTCGAAGTAGATTGAGAGCACACCAAGTTCGCGACTTTCCTTGACCGAGGTTTGAGACTGTCTGTCCACGCAAAGTTGCGAGGGGTGCGCGGGGTTGGGGTAGGAAACCTATTCCCTCATTGGCTAAGCGCACCACAGAGAGGTGCAGGAGTGAAGGTCGCTTTTCTACTTTGGAGACTGAAGCGGCATCGGTTTTGACCGTTCTGGGAAAAGCCAACGACGCAACTGTGGGGCTGAAAACGGTCGGAACCATTATACCGCTGTGTGGCGTGGCGCATACAATCGCCACGGGAATTAAGGCGCGAGTCTCTGCACATGTACAGTGCAATAAAAAGAGGCAGAGAAGTAGAGAAATGGTTCATAAAAGAGATACAATACTAAAGGAAAAGAAAGTTGAAACTATGTTTGCTCGACGGTTGAAATATTTGAAATGTACACTAAAATAACATTTACGCATTTACAAGGACGCTACAAATAAATGAACAAGTATCCGGGCTGAAGGACCAGTTAGGTCGATGGCGAGATCTGCAGACCAAATACAATTTTTTTTTTCTGATAATGGGTGCCCACCCGGGACTCGAACCCCGTCCGCCTGCACGGTAGATCGAAGCACTACCGACTGTGCTGCCCAGGTGGGCCTTTTTGGTATGAATTTGGTGCTGATTTAAAATTTGGTATTTTTGCAATTCTTGTGCAATGTAAATCAAGAAATTCTTAAAACAGTTGAATTGGATATAGTAATATAGATTTATCGTGGCGTAGTCGTTACCTATATGGCGAATGTTGCTGTTAAAGCAACATATACCAATCTTTGATAAAAAAAAATTGGCAAACGGCTCAAAATGGCGAAAAATCCCGATAACAGAAATTGTTCTGTCTATATATGTTCTATTCTATGTTCTATGTATATTCTATATGTTTTCTATGAACGTACAAAAAAAGTTTCATTCAATTCCATTTCGAATAATTAAGACACTCTCCTGGCACGTTGAATGTATTCCAATAACCAAATTTATTCTAGAAACATTCAAATGTTAAACAAATTTAATTTGGCACCATCGCTCTACGCAACCTTTAAAAATGGCCTCGCCTACGAGTACGTTCCAGGGTGTACAATTACACCCAAAATGGCAGGTGATACTCAAATCTACCCATTAATTGCAAGAAAAATGGCCAAACTACATAAAATCCAACCTACACCTGAAGAAAAACGTCAGCCTGCCCTATGGGCAACTCTTGAGAAGTTCTCCAAGTTGGTACCTGATACATTTACAAATGAACATATCCAAAAAAAGTAAGTTTCTATTTTCTAACATTTCCTCTATGAGAATCTTACTTTTGGTTTAATCTGCCTATATCTTATTTTCACTTTTTATGGCGATTTATATTATCATCTTACTTTTTCAGATTTTTAAAGATGAAATTGACAAAATCCCAAATTTTGGATGAAGTCAACATGTTGAAGCAACACCTTATAGACCTCTGTAGTCCTGTGGTTTTTTGCCATAATGATCTCCTTCTTGGTAACGTTGTTTATACCAAAATGGCGGAGAATAACAATGAAGATCAGGACAAAGTTACGTTTATTGACTTTGAATATGGGGATTATAACTATCAGGCCTATGATATTGGCAATCATTTTGTGGAATTTGCTGGTGTTGATAATGCAGATTATAATAATTATCCTTCAAAGGATCTGCAATATGCATGGTTAAAGGAATATGCTGAAGAGTTCTATTCTCAGGAAGGCGGTGATTCTATAACGAAGGATTTATTGGATACTCTCTACATTCAAGTGAACAAATTCGGCCTAATGAGTCATTTACTGTGGGGTATATGGTGTTTTATACAAGCGGAGCATTCAAGTATTGACTTTGATTTTATTGAGTAGGTTTTGATATCTGAAAACTCCCAAAAAGTGTAAAACTAATTGGTTTATTTCAGATATGCATCAGTTCGTTTTGGAGAATATTTCCGTCGAAAAGATGAGTTTTTATCGTTGGCAACATCCAATGGTTGTTGAAGTATGACCAAAAAAGTGACAAATGGGAAACATAATGTGATACTAAATTTTGAAACTCAAACTATTCGCTATTCACTCAAGATTTGTTGTTTATTTCAATGTTACCCTTTTAATAAAATAAATATGGAATTTATTATTCTTTCTTCTTTCTCAGAGTTTCCTCCCTACTGGCTATTGTTGGTATGTTTTTTGCAAGTGATCCTGGTATTTTTTGTCCTGGTCCCATCACTCATTTCCAGTATCTTGTACCTATCTATACACGGGTAGAGAGAGGGTGATCCCGCTCTCATAATACTTTTTTTTACAATCGGGTACACACTGCCTCTCTCTCTTATAGGCATATTCAACTGTAAACGAATCGTGGCTTCTTCCACTTAGGGGACTATCACACCGACTTTATTTTGGTCATAGAGAGTTCAAATTTTCAGAATTCACTCGAGGCACCGTCTTGTACCCATGCCCAGGACTTACAGAGTAAACATATGTCGAGTGGTATCAGACTTACAAAAACACAACAAAAGGCCACCCAAAATATCTTAAATATGAGCAAACGGATAATCTAATACGGAGATACGAACATATGGGAACATAGAAACCATAAATGTATTCTCGTTAGGGTGGTCATAGACAATTTCCGTGGGCTACCAATTCGGTACAACACGATTACTTTCTTTGCACATGCTATTTACGAAGATATGTCTCAAGCCCATCGTTCAACCCTCCTCCCTATTCAAGACTTGGGAATGTGTGAAGTGCGAGATCTAATATTTAACGATTTTGCTGACCCCGGGACCTACTGCAGAAAGCTAGATACACTGTCGATAATTCATCATTGGACACAACCAATATATCCACAATGTGAACTTCAAATTGATGACTCCGACATGTGTGCAACCATGGCCATCTGTCTCGATAAGAAAGTTATGCAATTTCAAAGTACAACCTGGTAACCCAAAACTTCCCCGTTGTCAAGTAAGTAATATTCTAGCGATTCAACCTAAAATATATCAAACCAAACTACTCTAACCTATTTTATAGTCTTCCGTTTGTAACCTTATAATGTAGGTTACTTTTTTACATATTGTGGACATGGGCGCGCAGAAATTCCGTGACTGTCATCCATATAAAGTCCTAATCGGAGACGACGCATCGCAATGAAAAGGGTTATTATCATGTCAAAAGGCTGCCGCATGCTGTTTTGGCGGGCGAGACGTTCGGCATTAGAGCTATTTATGCGAAGCGCCTGCGACGTCGCCTTGCTGCTACCGCGCCGCCACCTTCCTGCCTCCACTTCCTTCGTGTGCCTGACTTCCTGGACGCAATTGCGCATACACGCACACATCCGAAAGGTTCAACATGCACAAGCAACGCCTCCCAGACATCTCCAACAACAACAACAACGCCAACGACGCAACTGCAAACGGCGTAAAACTTTGATGTTAGTCGATTTAAATGTATATGTGCCAAACGTCGCCGACGACGAGGGGGTGGGAAAAGCATTAAAATGTGTTGACGTTGTCATAGTTTGTCAAAACGTGAATGTCTTCAGTGCAGTAGTAGCAACTTAACGATAATGATCAAAAATATTAAGTTTCTTCTCTATTACAAAGAATAGAGTGGGATTTTATTTAAATAATGAGTGAGTTATTGAGTAAACTTAAAAGTTACATCAGGTAATTTTTTTTAACATTACGATTTTTTTTATTTTATTGAATGTTATTTTGATAAAATGATGAAAATCAACAAAATAAATTACTTTCGTCAAACTAAGAAGTTATCAGATTGTTATTGTTTGAAGTTATCTACACTTAACCTAACTTAATTGAACTTAAGCTAACTTAACCTCACTTAACCCAACTTAACCTAACCAGACCTAACTTAATCTCACTTAACCTAAAATGTATGGTATATTAAAGGTTTCTTGCTTGTCAAGTGCAAAATAAAAAGTGATTAATTATAGATTTTTGACAACATAATCGTTTGGTAATTACATTAAAGCGTCTATTTTAAAATTAATGCCAAATCAATATGATTTAATTACATTTGTTCTCCCGCTTGCTACCGGTGCTACAAATGTATTTAGTTTCGGTTCGTGACAAATGCCCGTAATTGCCTTTAAACTATATTTCAAAGTGAAAGTTTGAGCAATTAAGTTCGTTAATTGTTTTCGATATTGCAATTTTCATTTGCCACATACCCTATCAAACAATGAGGTATTTCGCCAAACAAGACAATAGTGGCGAACAACTACTCAAAAAACGATAAATGTTGCGAGAGGGAATCGGCGGAAGCG
The DNA here is from genome assembly GCA_019419845.2 of Weissflogia rhopalogaster. NCBI lineage: Eukaryota > Metazoa > Arthropoda > Insecta > Coleoptera > Staphylinidae > Weissflogia > Weissflogia rhopalogaster. The sequence continues at coordinate 68,732 of WSZQ02067074.1, forward strand.
TGAAAGCAATAAGTGGAATGTACGGAAATAGCAAATTGATTGCACGGCAAACTGCCACGAAAAGACGAGCGACGTAAATAGTGCAGCCGCCCCGCGTGTGTACTTACTTACGTTTCGAGTCGTCACGATATTTGTGAATTCGGTTACCAGCGCAAGAAGCGCGAAGGCCACTCTTTGTACACAAATCAAATTGTGTTACAATGTAATTGTGTATTACGGAGGTGCAAATAGAATGGGGAAAACATATTTCGCATTGATTTTTAATGTAAATTTATGAGTTTAAATTTATTTTTAATTGAGTAATTTATTATTATGTGTTTAAAGGGTTTTTGTATGTTTTGAAATGTCTTTAATCATGGATTTATTCGATATATTATATGCAATATCAAAAATTAATGTTTAATTCATTAAATAATTAATTTTCAGTTAAACAACTTCTCTCATGCACAAACTCTTAAAATAGACATGTCAATGGCAAATATTTGTAAATTACTTTTCTAATTATTCTTTTTCTACTCCTGTTTTATAAGTTATAATATGCACAACCTACGGCTGATCATAGTAGTTCTCGTGAACCAACCAATTTAAAAACTTCCGAAACGTAGCAACGTCCTGTCACGGTCGCCATATGTCGTGAACCAACGTCGGCGGCCCTGGTTGATGGCGCGGTGAACGCACCGGGTTCCGATCGGAGGTGTATTTGCGACGGAAGAGAAAGGGGACGTGTACTGAGTGGCGACCCTTTGGCGATAGCGCGGTGAACGCACTGTTTTGCCGCCTTGGACATCTTGTACGCGCACTAGTACTTATCGAGGTACTCTCACTCGCGAATCGCACTATTCAAGCCCTCTGGACGTGCATCAGAAGGCGGTGGATCGGGTGAGGAGTTGTTATCCGAACGCCGAGTGAGCCTCTTCTCATCTTTACGTTCCCAAACGCGCAACACAGGCAGCTGGTACCTGTCGGCCTGATTTCTTCATTTTCTGGACGTTTAAGGACTGCATGTGGTACCAAAATAGCAATTTGTATGCGGCAAGTTTCGCAGTAATTCTTTGGCATTCAAAAATAAAAGTGAAGTGATTATTTAATATCAAATCAATTGTTTGGCATAATTAATTCAAATGTGCTTTTATCATATCACATTCAAAATATAATTATTCCGAACAAAATAATAATACAAATAATACCTAAAAAATAACATTAAATTACAAAATAACAAAAAAAAGCTAATTATTTAATACTTATTACGATCTATCATTTCGGGTCATTTTTATCCATATCTTCATAATTCCTACCTCTCTTTCATCCTCACTCACAATTAGCCACTTTTCACCCCGTTTCCAAAGCAGCTAATATTTCTCGCTCATTCCGCGCCTTCTCTACAACCCACGTTTGAAGTACACCTATGCCCTGATTTACACGGTAAATACGTTCCTGAGAAAAACGTGTAAATCGAAAATAAAAAATGTTCAAGTCAAAACCTTGTAAATCGAAAAGCTTGCCGAAAATGCATACTTTTGCTATTTAACAGTTGTGATTTTTTTTTCAATATTTTTAGGTGTACACAGAAATAAAAATAAGATGCATTGACAGGTGGTCCCTCCAAAATTTACCGCATTTTTTCCCTCTGAATTTTATTTTATCACAGCCGTTAATTTATAATAATCTAAATTATGCACTCACTTGTAATTCACGAATATGGAAAATTAAATCTTTCTGAAACTGTGAAACTTTAACTCAAATGCAATTTTCCGTAGATAAAACTTTAATTTTATGCGAAGAAATACAGTCACAGTGTGCGTGTGCAGCAAGTCAGCACACAAGCTGGGGATTCCCCGTGAGATGTGTACGCAGCCACGTGTTCAATCACGGTAGCATTTAGTAGAGTGCGTTTAAAACAAGAAAAACTTATTTGGAAAACCGTGTAAAAGCGAAAACGTGTAAAACAAGTACCATGTAAATCGGAGGATAGGTGTATAACAGAGTCACTTTTTCAATATAAATTTCATTCGGCTAATTGTAAGACTACATCTGTAACGAAACTTCTCCTCTTGTTTCGGGATTATCTTTGTTCTCAAATTCTTTGAAAGAACTGTAAAACGTGCTCAGAATTCGAGTTCCACATTTCTGACGATGCGAATATATTTAGCTGCGAAATATTTCATCTTGAAATATATTCATAAAGAAAAGAATTTTTAATCGGTTTTATTAAATTTCAATTCTATATCTTCAAATTCAAGAATTTTATCCATTCGAACTCAATTTTTATTTTCAAAATTGATTTTTATAATATGAAAAATACATTTCGTATGGGTAAAATTGCAAAGTATTTATTTCATCATATATCAAAATATCAATATCATTTACGTCCTAGAAAGATTAGAATACAGCCGATACGATTTTTCCTATATATTTATAGAAATCTAGAAATATCAAAAATAATAAATCCTTTCCGATCACGCGATATTGTCTGCTCTGTCAACCACCAAAGAAAACAACTTTTGAAATAACTTACATTTACTCACTCCCATTCTTTATTTTCTTGTTCCTACCACAAATATTGCGCAGGAATTTTTCTTGCTTTTTTATCCTTGAATTCCCTGACCCAAAAAAGCTTCTCAACTTAAAAACTTTTTCAAACTTAAACTTTGCAACTGTAGCTAATATAACAAGACTTTGTTTCAAGTGGTGTTCGTGATGAATTACCGGAACCAACCGGCATGCCAAAGGGCACAATTACAGCCGCCGCCGCAGCGGCCGCAAGTATCCGCGGCGTGGGGGAGTGCGAGCGGCGGCTTTGGCGGCTGGTGGCTCCGTCGGGGGGCGCCGGCGACGAACCCAGTCGCCCCCCATCGCCGATCTCACGACCGGCTACAGTTACACGCGGCATCGCCAACGGGGACGGTAATATTATATCTAATAAAACTCGTCATCAAACACGTCTCATCGCGATGATGCGCGATATCCTCGACTCGCCAAGTTTCCAACATCCCCCCGAAGAGGACCCATGGGCGAGCACTCATAGAATTACGTTCCCAAGTGATCCTAACTATCAGGAGATCTGCTACCGAGAGATGCTGGAGCGTCAAAGAAAACGCAAATTGGCACTGCTGGAAGAACAGGAAAGATTGGAGAGCCAACAAGATGGCAAACTTTTATTGGAGGAGTTGAATAAGGAAAATATTGGCAAGTGAGTTGGTTGACTTTCGCAGAAGTTTGCTATTTGGTTACGGGGACAAGTTTGCGTAGATAGAGATTAGATCAATTTTTACTGCTTGTATGCTTGCCAAAGGTCAGCAGAAATAGTTGGATCAAGGTCGGGAAACTTAATGTTATAATGTCATGATAGGAGACAATAAATAGTAAATTGCTTTATTTTAAAGGAGTCATCTAAATATAAATGATAAAATTGTAAAAGTTGCATTACCCAAACAACATTCTGTAGACGCGAAGCTTAGCTCCAGGTCGCAGCGAAGTTGATCAGCTGTATGGGATTCGACTTAAATTCGTGTAAAAAAATATGAGAAGAAAAAAAACTGAAAAACCTAAAACTCGACATTTATCGGAAAAGAGGTTTTTTACATGAAAAATATCTCAAAAATACCCAACATTTAGGCATATTTGTGCATATCAAAATAAATTATATTTGAAGAAGAATCGATCCGTACAAGAATGGTCATTCTATAACATGCATATTAGGGAAAAAAAAAACAATAATAATACTATAAAAATCATAACAAATTATTAGAAACTATAAAATACAATAACTAGGAGTTACATATTAAAAACTTAAAAAAGGTAGATAATAAATAATAAAAAAAACACACCTCGACGACTAAGTTTAGTATACTACATTACCTACACCTGCATCCCATCTGTACGCCTTCTCCGTTGGTTTTTCTCTTGTACTATTCTCCTCACCATAGCCACCCTCTCCCTTCCCACACTCAACCACCTTTTCATACTCCTTTCACCCTCACAATCAATACCTTGGGCCCATTCCTCCTTCAATCCCATACATTCACTCGTCATGTGCTCCCACGTATCAACCCCATTCTCACACACTATACATGTCATATACTCTACACCCATCCATACCTTTCGGCCCCGTTCCTCCGTTCCACATCTCGCCCTTGCCTCTTCTCTTCTGAGCTCAACCATTTACTATCCACGTAGTCAGGCCTACCTTCCAGAGCTTGAATACGATGGTACTGCGGGTTGTATGTACTCTCCCTTATTTTGCTTTGACGAGTCTGGTATTCAACCTCTGCACCCCTTCTCCTTACATGCTCTTCCAAGGCTCCTTCTACCATCAGCTGTCTCACTATTATTTCTGATAGCCCAACCCCCCCAGTAAGCCAGCTTCCTTTGGTCCTTCCACGCACTCATTCCCATACATACTTCACGATACGCTTTCATCTTCCATCTGATTCAAGGTTAATGTTAATAGTCTTTGCTATAAACTACGTGCTTTTTCACCAATAAATATAGGATTCATTGCTACACTCTGCATTCATTCATATAATTTTCAGGTCTTATGAAAATAAAGGTTTTCAGATGTATAGGTATACTTTGGTTCTTTCATGGTGTTCATGAGAAAGATAGAAATTCGAGTAGAATGAAACGACTTACAGAGATCGATTTTATCCCCTTCATTCATTTTATACACCGACAAATACAGTCAGTTGGCGCTGATTCTCGTACCAATTTCTACACAGGGAGTTGCCTATCTAGATATATCTATAATTTATGATGATCAGCACAGATTATATATAGTTTCTTCTTCCATAGTTGATCTGGTGCATACATCACACCGACAACTGCAAACAAACTAAATCGGTAATCTTCGTTTATATTCGGGACAGGTGGAGCATCTGGCGGGTGGTGTATTGAATGAACATAAAGTGGTGAGGGGCGTGTGCTACAACTCGCTATTTGAGTCCACACTGCCTGCTGATCATATTATAATGTCCATAAAGATATTGAATAAGCAGGTTGTTTCTTCTCACTTTTTTGGAAGGTTCTGATCTTCGTTCGTTATTTGAGTGCAGTTGTTAATGTTTATATCGCTAGTTTTATCGCTTAGTTTTGTCACTACTGATCGATCGTGGAGGGCCTTACTTATGTCGTCTATTCGTATTCAATCAAACGCCTTGCTCAAATCGACGAAGCTTAGGAAAGCTAGCTTCGATTTGATCTAACTTGATCTAAAATTAGGTTAAATTGAGGTTATGCCAGTATACATTAACCCAACCTTAATGTAAACTGAAAAAACTACAATTAATCTCTATAATAATCGCAAATCTCTACAAAAGGAATGTGCACTTAAAACAAACTATTGTTGCTATTATTGCAATTTAATGCATCAACTATAGCGTAATCAGACGCAATCGATCTGTTCACGTCAAATAAATTACAACTTGTCGGTTGAGTTATGTTTCAGACAGCGCCAAGGACGTACTTAAAGGCGCAGATCCATCAAGCATCCAATATGGAAAACAAAAGCCCTCGAATTGTCAGCATCACATTAGATAGCGACATGTAATGACAAATTAATAGCGCCGCTTAGCCGCTACGTGCGATTTGCATCGCTAACCGCGGATTCGCAGAACGATTTATCCTTCAATTCGTGCACATATTGTGATTACCTCACTTATTTGAGGTGCAGTTTATTTCCACGAAGATAGTGTTATAATATACATTTACAACGCCGTTTTCTATACTGCGAGTTGATCTTTTCAACTACAAAAGTATAAATTACTGTTGGCCATGATAAATATCTTAATATAAGAAAGAAAATATGAATCTGCAAAAATGAAACATGCAATTATCATTACTATTACCTACATGACAGTTTACTTATGTTGTAACTTTGTGATTTGTTTAAGAAGATTATGATATTTTGTATAGAGGGAATTACATCCGATAAATCGATTTTTAAATTATTTCCTTAAAGTTTGTTGTCTTAAAAATATCAAATGCAAGTTTCAAATAAAATTTCCAGCAAAGAGTTTTTTATTGCTTGAATTCAAATATTCATCAACAAACTTTTCGAATGACAAAAGACGCCAAATATGGTTCGTCAAATCTTCAATAATAACATCACGAAAATACTCAGCCGATGAATTTGTATAGATAACAATCAAGCCTTTGTCATAGGGTTCTTTTTAGGTTTTTTCGTTTTTTTGCATTTCGGGATTTTTCCTTGAAAATCGCTACGTTAAGTACAAACGCTCGTCATTTTATAAAATATTGATATTTTCAAAATCGGCTATTGCAAAGACTAGATTATAATATCTGCTTTAGTAATCCTTCGGATCTTTTTTGTTTCCTACGATCGATACGAAATATCATTGGTTAAAGCTTCGATCGTATATTTGCGGCACTTCGTTGACGACTCTAAGACTCGAGCAATTTTTAAATTTTTAATAAGGAAATGTTTAATAAAAAATTCAATACAAAAGCGAATACTTTTAATTAATAAAACTATCGGATATTCCTCTTAAAACGGATAGGTCTCTTAAAACCATAACAAAAATAACTTTTTCACAACTAGGTGTATAATTGGTATATTGAACAACAAGCATGGAATGGTGCTTGACATGTGTCATAGTTAAAATGAATAATGTCATACGAGTGAGAAAACGGCATTCCATGTGAAATGGAGAATATACTTAAAAATTACATTTACCTTTTATAGTAGAATTAAAGAATTGAATTGCCAAATGCTTGTTCGCTATAATCCACAGTTGACAAGGATTCCGGCAGGGAATGCAACGTGGTATTGCACTATAGGAATATTTCCACATTAGCAAACAAATAGGCCATGAAAATCCGTAGAATATGTATAACATTTCTTGTGGTTTCCTTTGCCTTACTGATGTATTAAAGCACTACACATCCCCGAACTAATTTGCCAAGGACTACGTGTTCAACGAGAGCGGAAATGAAAATCAGAGTACCAAGAATACCAAGGGGGACACCTTCAGTCTTAACTTCAATCCCTAGTTTATTACTATTTTTGTAAAGTATATGTGTATTACTATTTTTGTAAAGTAAATAAGTATATGTGTACTTTTATATGGCTCTGCTGATAAATCAATATACTTTTATACGTTAAAAACAATCTGTGAGTTGTGAATACACCACCATACCGCCACCACCATCACCACCCCCACAGTCTAGCTCAGCACGCCACCAGATCGACAGCCGACCAAGGAGCCGAACTAGTACACCGTCCCCAGTCACCTAATCTCTGTGCCGTCCTCATACGTTACGGAGATGTCCGTCATCAAATGGTAAGTACCATTTTGTAATTATCCCCGGTAAACACAGTAGCATGTCGAGCATGATTAATTAAAGCCAAGCGCGTCCCCTAGATAACCCCCGGGCGAGACAACGCTCACACCTTGGAACGACGTAAAACCTCTCAGCAACATAAGGTAAAGACAACGCCAAAACCCGTAACATCACATTTAGTAGAGACGTATTACCCTTAACGTTACATTTGGTGGAGACACCTTAAAAAACAACCGTGACACTTATCATAAATAAATCTAACCGGAGTTATATTGAAATAATAATAAATTTATGTAATATACATTTACATAAAATGACGTAACCTAAAATGCAAAACTGTCTAACACCTAGGTTATGTCGAGCAAGATTTGTCTGACAATGAGTGAAATTTAATCGAGATGTTTATTTCTGGTTGGCTAATTACTCAGTGTACGCTGAACACGGACGGAAGTGTAATTACAAAGACGTAATGGCAGGCACCACGTCATCATGTCGATGGAAACAAATGTAAAACACAGCGAAGAATCTATTTTAAGTGTGCGATCGTCGCGTTTTTCGTCTGTTGGGGGAAATTGGGCATTAACGCAGGCATAATTCGACATACTTTGCCGTAATGCTGGACATTTCTAGGCCAATTAAATGCGCGCCGAATGACGCCGCTAACATTTGGGATTTCCTGCTCTTGCCGGTGTGGTTTCTTGTTTTCTTCGCACCGCGCTTATTGATGATGATGATCGCAATCGGCATCGAAAATAAGCGGCGTTACAACAAAGCAAACAAAGACGTTGGATTTCCGATTTGACAACGCGTTAGGTACGCGTTGCGAAGACGTTCCCGTCATCGTGGTATCGAAAATGATCCGTTATTGTTGCGCGCGCGTTCAGATAATGCACGATTTAACATGATTCGCGCATTGTGTGGGATATGGAAACGTTTTAAAGTGTTGTAACTCGACAAATGCTTGCTTACCTATTCATTCGTTGAGTTTTAACTGTAGACGTACCTTTAACCTTACACACGACGGAAAAAATGGACGCACACGAAATTATCCGTAACACACCCACGCGGTGTGAAATTGGGTGCACGCCGCCGCCGCGCCGCTCGTGAATGAATAGCTGGCCGAGAAAATGAATGATAAACCATCGTGAAATGAAGATTGCGTCGCGCAGAAATGCCATAAATACAGTGGTGGGTTTAGGTAAACTAGAGTGGATTCTTATAATTGTCAAATCCCTGAAATACTTATATAAAAAATGAATTATCTACAAAATGACTTTCTTTAAAAACATTCTAAAAACAATTAGTACATAAACTAAGAGTAGGATCCCAGTTTATGGAATCGTTGGGTGTAATAGTTTTCTGCGACCACACAGAAGGCGACTGGTGCTACCGTGGACCGTAATTAAATATATGTGGATGGAGCAGGTGTCGGTGGAGGAAGCGGGGAGGGAGAGAGCAAATAAGGCGAGATCAGATAAAGCTCGGACGGAGGGCTTAGTACTTTGGGGATAAGTGAGAAGTAGGCTTGTCAAAAAAATATTCTGATACGGTTTTGTCTGTGTGAAAGCCCTGTTTTAAAGTCTGAACAAAAACTCGTTTACAGCGCCACTTAGTGTAATATAAAAAGACTATACGCATGAAAGTTATTTTATTATCATTAGCTATTAAAATGTATATAAATAAAAACAGAAAATAGAAACAAAATTTTGGAAAAGATAAATTCAATTACCAGATTCTCAATGAGAATGGCTATTCTCATTTTTCCAAATATGCATGAAATACAATCACTGGTCAATGTGAGGAAAGATTGGAGGTTTCGTTCGCTAGACTACAAATAAACATGTTAAAACCCGAGCTGATACGTGACGCAATCACGGGAGCAATTAATCGCTGTTGTTTTAGTGACAAGTTTCAACACGGTCTCGCGCACTCGCCTCGATTTCGGTTTGAAAACAGAATCAAGCAAGAGCGGGGCGACTCGCCTCGATTTCGAATTGGAAACAGAATCAAGCAATAGTGGGGCGTTCTTGCGTCGATTTCGGTTCAAAAAACAGAATTTTTAGCAGTAGTGGGACGCAACCGCGTCGATGCTGGTATCGGAACCCGATACTTTCAAGATCAGCTGATTCTGGTATAGAACC
>WSZQ02067075.1:0-25928 GCA_019419845.2 Weissflogia rhopalogaster
AACTTGATTTTCATTTATATTTAGGCGAATAAACGTAAGGCCTCTGTGTCACCACAACCTCCTTTACTATTACAGTAAAGTAAGCTTTTAGACCTAAAAGCTGCATATGACGCGGTGCTACGAGGGAAATTACTGGAAAGTCTGAAGATACTAGATGTATGCAAGGATATAGTAGATTAGGTGCAAACACTATACGAGGAAAAATGGATAAGGGCGAAAGTGTCTGAGAGATTCAAGTGTGAAAGAGGAGTAAGACAGGAGTGAACTCATGGGGCACCTTATGAGTTCACTCCTGTTCAATATATACTTGTGCGATATGGAAGAAGCGTTACGGAAGGGACAGGATGGGAGAGTGGTGGTAGGTAAAACGAAAATATAGTTGTTGGCTTACGCGGACATGTGGTACTGTTGGCAAGGGATAAGTATGTAAGGGAAAGTATGATAAGGAGAATGGAAAGATATCCGGATAAAATGAGATTGAACGTGAATGTGCAAAAGACGAAATGGATGGTATTTAAGAATGCAGAGGGAAGGAGAAGCGTGGAGAGCTTGGAATGGAAGGGGGAAGTGATTGAAAGGGTGTATGTGTTTAAATACCTGGAGTTTATATTTAAATCGAATGATACGTGGGGGATCATATAAAATGGAAGCAAATAAAAGACAAGTAGATGGCGTGGGCGGGAATGAAACGGAATTGGGGTAAAATCTGAGGGAATAATTGGGATGTGGTGTGTGTGTGTGTGAAGCCGCGGTTGTTTTATGGAGTTGACGGGTGGAGATTATGTGATTGGTTCTTGAGGAATAGGTTCTTGAGAAAAAGCAGGCGTGGTTTATTAAGGACCTCCTAGGGCTTACCCAGGTATATCGTTCTGCAAGAGACCGGGAGAATCCCTGAAAATCGCTAAGCAAGGTGGCTAGGTATAAGGAGTGATTGTGTAGAAGATGGAAGATTGGTGAAAACGGTATGGGAATGGTGTGCAAAGAATGGGGCGAGTGAAGCAGGAAGTCTGTTGGTTTGTCAGAAACGGTAGTCAAGGAAATGCTGAGGGGAGAGGGATTGCTAGAAGAGGTAGTTCAGGTAACAGGGCCGGGAGGTTGAGGAATAGAAGCGGTAGGAAAGCATTCTAAACACCACATACAACCCAACATACAGGCAGTTACAATCAACCAGAGACCAACATATATAGATAAGAAGACAATGAGTGCGAAGAATAAGCGTGTTATGGCAAGGGCGAGGTGTGTATCCGCAGAATATATTATGAGTGGACTATGTCGGGATGGGGTGGGAATATATAGTGAGGGTATGTATGGGTATAAGGGACAGGTGGATAAATGGTTGTGATTCTGTTAGCATGAATGAGAAAGAATGCTTGGATGAGGGACGGAAGAATGTGGCTTTAGTCAATCATATTACAAGGGAAAATGGTAAAAAGAAGGAAGCAAGTTAACTTAAGTGTGTTCGTTATTAATTTTAATTTTTGTTCCTTCATGCATAGTTATAGTTAATATGTAATTTGATGTTGTGGCAGAATGTTTTTGAAGCGTGTAATGCCAGAATAAAATTTACTTATATATAATTACTTTATAAGCATTTGATAGTTGTTATTTTACAAGGATATATCTAAAACATTTTTCCATAAAAGACAAGCATTACTCACAAATGTATATACTGTATGCATAACTGTAGTATATCTATGAGCAACAGCACTAATCATTTTTGATTTAACTATTTCCAGTCGCTTTCCATTTTTATATTTACCGAGCATCGACTACTGAGGCTCTCTGCAATTACTTTTCAGTGTAATTAGTCATATTAGAAACTAATTACTATTGATTGAAAGATTTCATTTTTATTTTTGGGTATTGGAATTCGATCCGTTGTGGTCAGCAGACATTTATTATACCACTGATTTATTATACCTCTGGCCACTTAATTAATCAATTTTTTGATAGAAATCTTTACAATAATTCAAAAATTGAACATTTGCGATATACCAAGAAAAAGTTAAAATTGTACGAAATTAATTTATTTATTTCGTTAACACTATAAATATAATATAAGTTGGCAAGCCTTGTGCGTTTTGCAAGAACAATAAGTCCATCAAAAATGGAGAAGCAGCATAATAAATGAAAGAATTTTAAGAAAGGCATAACTATTTCAAAAGTGAAATGATTAGTAACAAACTAACGATTTTGAAAACCCGAACTTTTTAACTCGTAAGTAAAGTAAGTGCAATGTATAACTATGTCAAGAACAGAATGATGTTGTCAGAACTAACAAAATTGGTTCTGATCATCTATCACTCCAGTATATCAACGATTCACATGCAATGGTAAATTTCAACGAAATGAAGAAACAATAGTGAAATTCCGGTTCCATTCATAACTGTTCGCATTCAAACAGATGATAGTTAACACGAGTGTATTATGTTATATTGAATTTGACAATTTAGTGTGAATATTCAAAAATTGATTTTTTCCGACAGCCTCAACTTTACGTTATAATTGACAACTTTTCTATATAATTATGCCCTACCATTTCCATACTTATCCACTTAAATGTATATTAAAATTGTCGATAATTTAATATGAGATACCAGTACATTAGAAATTATATGGAACCACTTTCTAGTGATTAGAAACATGTTATACATAGTAGATTCTGATCTATACGCCTCAGGTGAAAAAAAACCGATGCTGTAAACCGATGGGCTGGGTATATTAATAATCAAAAGAGATATGGTCATCTTTACACCTTCGCAATGTATTTTAAATGGGGACAATAAAACTATTTTTTGCCCATATCATTTGCATGTAGCTTATATGAGTCATTTTATGATGGATTTTACGGTAGGATCACACGGGTATGTTTCAATAGTATATTACGTAAAAAGAGTAATAAACTGCAAATTACGTACGAACCAAAGTTACATTCCCGTTTGTTTAGACGCCAAAAAGACGCAACTTTAACATTCGTTTGGTCCATGCTGCACCGTCTTTCCGTGGACACATCTGCTGTTGTGCGTTTTTACCACTTTACACTCGGCACCATGCGTTGGTTTAGACGCCACGGTGACCTTTAAAATTCCGTCTAACCTTTCGTATACAAAATATCGATCAAACAGGTGCTAAACGTTTTTGTTCCTTTACGCACGGCGCCATCCTCCATAGAGGCTAAAACGCAAGACGTGAAGAGAACCATGCCTAAAGAGAGGCTTACTTGATCTGTGTTTTATGCGTTATTGTTCGTTTTCGGTTGTAGGTAAAATAATTCATATTGATTAGAAGAATTCATTTTGATCAACATTCGTTGGTATTCGGATCTTGTGGTCAGCAGTTGAGCAATCTAGCTGGATAAAAAATGTATCAAATAAGTGCTAAATTAAATGCGAAAGATGGATCAGTCATTAACTTTATCGTTAAAATTATTACTGGTGAATTTCGGGAACAAGATTGAATTTAGGATGCATATTTAGCACAAATATGGCATTACCATTGAAATTAAATCACATCTACATACGTAATAATCATCAATAACCGAACAATTTTATACATAAAACGGGTAACCAATAACAAACAGTTGAAAACAGCTCATGATTTTAGTATAGAGGAGGCAAATTGAAACAATTAAAAATGATCATATAAATAACACATAGAAAGATTGAAAAGAAAAAAGCCGAAAATGACAGGACTGGTAGAATCCAATATCTTGGCATCTGATAATATTATTGCGAAAGAATTTGTTTTTACTGGCGATTCAAGGACCCCGCAAGATTTGCAACTATAAGTAGTGACAAATTGAAATTACTTGTAAATTTACGATATTGTTAATGATGTTTTGGCGTAGCCGGATCGGCCATCGCGTGATCACTTCAACGTCGAGCTAACCATCGTGAGGACACTTCATCGACAGCATTATAAAACTTTAACGGCTGCTTTAATTATTATAAAAACATTATTACAGTTTTAATGATTATTACATTAGCTACCAGATTCTTTTTGAATTTTTGAAATATCTCATATAGTTATTATGAAAGCCATGAAACCAAGATGTTAATAACACATTAGATATTACAATTTCATATCAAATTTGGTATTATTCCAAGCGGAATTTCAATCCACATTCAATGGAAACACTTTTACACCAATTAGTTTTTATTTAAACAATATTATAAACGATATTATTTCGGCTTGTCGGTTCGATCCTCGGACGGGCATCGATGCTGGTTGAACCGTCAGGTTTGAGAGCAGGTAGATAAATATCCAACAGTGCAAGTAATTTTTTTTAACCCGCCCCCCCAACAAACAAGTGGCCATCCAGAAGCAGCTTCAGTTTCGACTTGGTATATTGAATATATTCATATTCAGCCAACGCACACGAAAAAACTTCAATTCACAACCGTGAGTACTGGAATTGAGCAATTGTCTAGATGACGGATAAGACAAGAATGATTAAAATACCTGAAGTTTTCATCCTACCAACTTATAAAAATATATAACTGCAAATTATTAGGAAATTGACAATTCCTAGAGCAAAGTATTATAAAATCCCAGTTACGCTAAAAAAAACAGATATAAGGAATAGTTCAGATCCCTTTATTGCGGCTATTGGCATGAATAATGCGGTTCTACCCGTCCGAGGGTTGTTTATTGGTATAAAAGTGACTCCATTGAATGTGGATTGAAATCCGCTTGGAATGATACCAAATTTGATATGAAAATGTAATTTATAATGTGGTATTAACATCTTAATTCCATCGCTTCCATGTAAGGTATATGGTAAATATAACTACGTGTATTTCAAAAACTATATGAGATATTTCAAAAATTCAAAAAGAATCTGGTAGTTAATGTAATAATAATTGATGCATTTTTTATAATAATTAAAGCAACCGTTAATGTTTTATAACTCTGACGATGATACGCCATCCCGATGAAATTTTACAATGATGATGAGTACCCACGATGGTCTGCCCGCGGAGATGTGCCCGACGTTGAACAACCCTAGACCCGATGTTTTGGGTGGCCCGTTGTATCTTATGTAAAATTGCAAACTTTAATCGATTTTTTTCCTCAAGCACCAATCAAAAATTCCGGACTCAGAAAATGAATCCTAATTATATCATTCATATCGATTCCCGCTAAAGCAATTGATAAGATCTTGCACTCCACACTCTCCCAAGTCCTCAATAAAAAGGTGGAGCACTGGGTCATGGGTCTGCAACTCATCCCCGTAAAAACACATAAGCAAATTAACTTACGGCGAGACCAGCTCGGGCGGGGTGAAACTCACGTGTTCGGAAGGAATTGTCAAAACACCATACAACGATAAACAACAGAATTCTTGAGTACCGCAATCAATCGATAATGCCTCCAAAACAATATGGCACATATATCATAAGAGAGATAAGGTTACCGATACGTGATAACTTCAGCCATTCCGTGGATAATCAATATAAATGTTATCAAGTTTAATATATTCATCCATTTTTACTGCATGGATAATCACGAACCTAGCATATATCGTCACGAACCTAGCATATAACTGTTCACGTTGCAAAGTTACAATAAAAAACGTAAGGTAATAAAAGTGTAACGAAAAGAAACACTTTGATCATTACCTTTTCACATGCATGTCTTTCAGATAGTGATAGTTTTGGATATTGAAAGTATCTAGAAATATCGATGTTTCTGGAATTAACTATAAGTATTTATTAATTATTTCATTTTTGTTTGATTTACCGAGCATAAACTACTATGAACAGTGGCTCTATTCAATTCTTTTTCAATGTAATTAGTCATATTAGAAGCTAACACTACGGAAAGGAAGAATAATTCACTTTAATGTACTTCATAATTAAGTTACAATGACTGTTTTAAATATATAAATCGGTGGGATCTCTGTGTTCGTGAAATATATGACTGGATAGGGTGTTTTTCTGGAACATATACTTAACGTGTGCAAATTGCGTAGAAATCGACTAAAGAGTCAAGTATAAAAATATGAATATATGCCTAAAGTATTTTGAACTTAAATATCGATACATAATTATTTTTCAGCTACTTTTAGGTATGTGACTAATTGTAAACAATTTTTGTATAATAAACGTTTTGATTCACGTGTTTCGCACAAAATTCTGTATTGGAAACTATGAAAAAGTTCACAATTCTACGAAGCAGCTGATGTAGTAATGTAATTAGCTTAAAGAACGCACTAAAAGGTGTGTCATGTTAACTACAATTGAACATACATTATAAATGTCAACCAACCAGTTTGGGGACAAAGTTGCATTTCACAATATTCTCACAAAGGAATGAAAACTTTTGTTGCCCCTTGAATTAGAATTTCAAACAATTCCATATTGAAACGGAATGAAATTGAATTCAGTCCAAACTATCACATGGTTACAGGTATAGATTCTAGACTGGTGTTAATAGTAGTAGTCGAATCGAATAATCAATAGGCACAATACTAGATACAATACGCTTCAGGTAAATGTATGAAATAACTAATAATCGGTAAAGAGGTATAAATAGATTTTATGTAGTAACAAAAATCATGGGGTTCTCTCTTTTCTAAGAAATAAAATTCCTGCCCCATGATTAAAAAACATAACTTAGAACAGTGGATTACACATATTGCACTGTGGGTCTGATGGAACAGAATTTGAGGACCCGCACCCACACACACACACACATATTGTGGGTGGACCCGCACCCACAGTGCACATCGCAAATAACAACAACTACGTGCGGGTGCGGGTCCTCAAATTCTGTTTAGAATAGTGGGTTTAAAAATAGGAACCGCGGTTTCGATAGAATGGAATAGAATTTGACAATCGTCTCAAACGCGAATACGCCTCAAACAGGGTCCTCTTCCTTGGGACATCAACATTCGTCTGTTCATCATTATTTCCAACATTATTCCCGCTCCTAAAACTATGTTTAAAGGGATTCCCACGATAGAAAACGAATGTTAGAACCTCTGACATCAAATCATGTACGCAATATCGAATTTTACTTTGAACAGAGAAATGTATAACTCGAATAGAATAATAAGGAAGTTAATAGTTTAAATACTAATGGAATATGATACAACAATCTATGTATAATATTATTATTGCTGTTTCATAGTCATTATGTTATTGCAGATAATACTGAATGCATTAAGTGCAGTTATCAATTGCACCAAACATTCTCAAATGATAATTTTTCAAGGTGTCCGAAATATAGATCTTCAACTTCAGGCAAAGAACAAATTGAACGATTGTCCAATCGTGTGAGTTCTAGGCCACACGGATATACATGGCAATATCATGGTTGGCTAACTAACCAAGAAAGGGACTAGGTCTAATAACCTTGTAGGTCCAATAACCCTTTTGGGGACTCACCATGAAGTGAATGGAGATTTTTCTATGGCAAGAAGTTTCGAGACATAAAAACAGGAAGGCGCCTGGTATGATGGAGGAAAACGGCATGTTAAATATAGCAACCAAAAGGTATTCAGACTTGACGGAACGAGTTGAAAAATGTCAGGACTCACTACAGGACACTGCTACCAAGACGACTATGGGTCCTACAATGAAAGGTCCGAAAAAAAAAGATGAAGTCGGGCAAGATTACGGTGACCCATATAATGTAAACGGCGCATAGTCGCAGGGCAGTTCGCAGTCAGCGACATGTCAGGTTCACAACTGAACATAACCGCTGCCATAATGGGAGTTAGTGCGGAATCACATGGTCAACAACTTAGAAATCATTGTGGAAAAGTTCCATCGTCGCGAAGTGTTTAAGTGTTTCCAGCTGCAGACAGCCGGCAAGAATCTCCGGTACAAGTTACTAACTCTAAGTATCGAACTACAAGAAGCGTCAACTCCTATTACTCTCTCATTGATTCTTTATAAACGCAATATGCGTGTTATTTATTGGTGAGTCTTTATGTAATGTTCACATCTCTGGAACCTTGCCTATTTCTTGTTATCGTTATTTTACCGTTTTTATGCCAATAGATCTCAACCGGTTCATCACGCTAGCTACCACCAGCGAGTCCCCCATTTGATCTGGGTTCATTTTTAGCAGGAGAAGGTACCCTGGTGAACAGCAAAGCCTCAACGCGAGCTACACACTCACCCGCAGCGTGACAGTTCCATCTCAGGAAGATGGGAAAGGAGATCAGTGAACTAAACAACTATGTGACTAGAATGCAGAGACATTTGAACTCATAATATGCTCATGCAAAGCAGCGAAAGGTTTAATACGAAACCTCCTACCACTCGAGAATGTCATACGGTTTGATAACAGTTTAGGGCCCCTTTTTTAAGCGTATGGGGTAAAATAATATACCTGATCTAGTCGCAGTTAACAAATTTGATTGGGACAGGGGTAAATTTGTCCCACGTTTCAAAATACGGATACTTTGCCGGTTTGATACCAAAAAGTGTTAGTTCTTTGTGAAAATTTGATAATATAATTCGACACTTTTGTCTATAGGTAACCTAACTTCCGGTAATTTGTTTTCCGAGTATTCATTGAACTACGAGAAAACGCTGAAAATATTAGGAATTCCGAAATTTTGACCTTTCCATATGTATTCATTTTACGTCGTTGAAATATTGAATACCCTGTTGTTAGTTTAAATACTTTACGTTTATAACAATCACACTTCGCGGTAATACTGTACGTGTTGAAAAACAACTCGATGAATGCTTAATGTGATCTCATTGGCTGAATAGTTTTGGTAACAAGAATCGGCTGATAAGTGTATGCGAAGAAATATACATTTCAATCAAGTATTTCATACACAAATACCAAATAATACGTTAATTAAAATTTTATCTAAATTGTCTTAAGTATTATTTTAACCCTTTGGCGTATAACTACGAATATTATCCATGGCAAAAAATATGAACGCCGCGCACGCCAAATACAATATCCACATGCGATATCCACTCGTGCCGCATTGCATGCACTCTTAGCAAAAATATTCATGCACAGGACTCTCAATGAGTGCTCGTATGACTATTTTTTTGAATTTATAAGAATGAAGCTAAGGCCGCACATAGATGGCCCATTGTCTCGTAAGAAAACGCGCATGCCTGATACACTCTGCGGAGTCACAGAGCGTCAAAATATGACATCAAATTCAAGCAAGCTCAATAGCTTTCATAGGCATGATTGTCCGGCGAGACAACATAACAGTTATGTGCGCCCCTAGAAGATGCATAAGTGATTCTTCGGACGTTTAAATATAAACATGATTGAATGATCTACGTACCGATAGCGACTACGCCTGGTTGTGCGCTGCTGGCGACGATGCAAGATGCCGGATGTGTGACAGGATATTCAACGCATAGCCGACCCGGTCGGCTCGTGCTAAAAATTTTAACATTCTTCTTGTAACCACAAAAGATACTTTGACCATCAGCTGAAAACGTTACGCTAATTGCCGCTTCCAGTTCGTCAAGATTGTTAAAACCTCTGTACGAGCAGCGTAGCTCGCCGCTAAAGGCATCCCAGAGGTGTATAGGACCTTCATGCCCTGATTCTACCCAGCTGAAAAAACAATGATTAAGTAGGACATTTAAATTTACCTTTGCTTAAGAGGCGCATACACCTAGCAGGGTCCAAAAATGCAATTTGTTGCTTTTCGTAAGGTTTATTATATGCACAATAGATCAAACTTGGTCGCAGTGCTAGTGGCGGTGACCACTCAGGATTAATTGAAAAAAAAAAGGTTTGTTATCTGAAGAATGTCTAATACAAGTTTCAAATAAAACTTCCAAGAAATGACGAATTTATAACCGAAAGTGTTATTTATTGCTTGATTTATCATCATTCAAAAACGTATTATTCTAATCATACTCAATAGCATACTGAACCGATGAACTTGAAGTTATTTGTGGTAAATTTTGTTTCCGATTGTTAGTTTTTTTGGCACAATAAGATTCAAAGTTCAAACGCTCAACATTCTGTCAAAAATCGGTTCTGACAAGGGCTATAGCATCCATTTAAATAATATTCTTTTTTGTGACTGTTTTAGTTGTTTTTTGTGGCAAGTTAATATATTTCGAAAGCATACTTTTGACTAAAAAATCTGATCCGATATTCCTTATACACCCATACCTATACGGCCGCTCTTTATATATAAAATAAAAATGTTCCTTCCTTAAATTTACCAAATCATTTTCAAACTAGCACAGAATCTCGGCATTGAACAATGGAACAAACATGATACACTTGTAGAAGTTGAGCCTATTGTATCCCAACAGCTAATATCAAATACTTTGTGGAAAGCTAAAGTTTCTCGAGGAATTAATTTAGCCATTAGCTGTTATAAATCATTATTGAAATGGCAAGAAGGCAAGACAAACAACGGCGATTATTTTTACTCAGGCCCAAAATTCTTACTATGCCAAAAATGATGATGACAGTGATCGGTATGTTACAATTTCATTGCCTCTAAATTAAAGGAATTTAAAACACAATGTATACAACATATACATATATTTTCTATAATGAAATTTTGTTTATATATTATTGTTGTTTTTTGTAGTCTGTTATTTAAGTACAAATGACTTGTTAAGTGTTCTCAATTTAAATCTAATGTAAAAACTAATCAAATAGGAGAACATACATTTTGAATGATAAAAACGTAGTTCTAGCAAGTCCGTGAGAAAATGTGGTCATAGTAGCACATAGATGCGCGCGTAGCCGTTTCCTTTAAACTTTGATAACTTATTTTTGTCGGCAAACATACCGATGCCAGAAAACTAAATTTACTCATGGCATAGAATGCCATTTCCTTACTCGTATGAGTTGCAGCACATTCCATGCTCATTGTACAATGTACCATAATAAAGTTTATACCGATCCCATTGAATTTGTATTAGAATAATTGATTCCATATTCGGCTTTTCGATTTGCGGTCAAGTTTCGTGGAACGGATCTAGGCCGTTAGTGAGTATGCGGGTAGTCCCTTAAAAAATCATAAAATTGGCCTTTTTTACTGCTAGGTATATATATATATATATGCCTCCTTAAACACTAACATAAGTCGTATTAGTTAGCTGTTCCATTATGTCACCAGACAGTCACACTTACGCATGTTGATGCGCAATGCAAAATGTCAAAGTCACACATGCGAGTTAGTATAAGAGTGGTTGTCTGACGAGATAACTGGACAACTAACTGCGATCATAGGTTAGATGTAGTGACATGCATGACAATCCAAATAACCTCAAACATGAGCCATCAGAGTCGCTGCTGCTTGACTGATTGACAATCAGTCAGCACACACTTGCATTATTGAATAACTGAGTATTGATTAAGCAAGAATAATAATTGAGTATTTGCATTAGTGAATTGAGTAATTCGACGATTGCATGGTCAACTTCGACGTGCATGACGAGTGCATGGAGAAAACAAATGTTACTTACCAGCATGTGGCCGGCGTGCTGCTGTTCATACCCGGATACCAGGAATAATCATAGATCAGTCCGCTCTCCGGCACGCTGATGGCAGGCGTCAACGGCTGGATGAGACGTGTCTGTATTACCGAGTCGGTGGCGTACAGATCTGCAGGCAGCTCGAAGACATGTGTGCCGGCGCCGCGCACCACCGCCAGCAGGCACGTGCCGTCTGGCGACCACTTGCAGGACCTAAGGTAATGCTGGTTATCATAGTTGAGCCACTGAGCGCGCGCTAGCTCGACATTGGTACTTTCGAAGTCGTAGTTGGCATACTGCACGTAGTGCCCCTCGGTGTGCAGATTGTACTCGACGGGAGCGCCAACAATGGCGGCGTCGTCGATGTCGGTGACGGCCGGCGGTGCGGCCACCGTCGGCAGCGGTGTGGCGAGCATGTCCATCGCGGACATCGGATGCGTCTCCTTACCACAAAACGGAGTGTAGGACTCGGGCTTAACCTAGATGGATCCGGAGAAGCTTGACGATCGACGCGTTACGATGCTGAACACAACTCTACACAATTTATACGTCGCTGCCCCCTTTTGCTGTAATCGTTGTTGATTGCAATGCCTCCAGAGCCCACTGTTATTGTAACTACAACTGATGATGACAATAATAACAAATCGTAGCGATCGCAGCGACAGGCAACAAGCAACAACTGACTATAGCCCTTTTCAATTTTGCCACCAGAGGCAGCACTGTATACGAACAAACTTCCGTCATAATACAGTTTCTTCAAGACGTTTTATAGAGTCATAAATCAGCAAGAAGAAGAAGAAGACGTTTTATTTTATCATTTATGCAAAATTAAACTGAAATTTCAATTAATATAAATGTCAAGTCCTATAGTTATTAATTTTGATATATGTTTTTATAATAATGCAATTGTTGTCTCTTTTTTATAATAGTATAAATGAATAAATGGATGAACGGTGCATAACCTTGATGGCCAATGGAGTCACCGGGGAAACAGTCACAGATCTCCACTTTTTTATAGCAATGTACATCAATGTGTTTTACAGCAATTCATTTAGAGACTTTAGTAGATTCAGTTTTTTTATATGGTATGAGCGTGTACCATGGACTTCCAATAACCTTGACATCCAATGGAAAAATGTTAACAAAGGTGAAATGTTTGGCAGATATATAACAGGAATTCATTTAGAATAATGTAATGCATTTTGTGTTTATGATTTCCGATCTTACAAACATAAAACATGACGAATTGACTTTGCCCAAAGGTAAATTGTCAACTGTTTTATGCCCTAAGTCTGCTAACGAAAAATGTCATTAGCGGTTTGACATTTCATTGACCTTTATTCAATAATTTAAAGCGATACCAGCGTGGTTTATTTTTAATAGTTTTGTAATGCTAAGTTTAGAAATTGCATTATATTAATAAACTTGGTCTAAATCGGCAAATGTTGAATTTGTCATACGCGATTGATGATGCCGATCTCGTCCAAGGGTAAACTGTCAAGTGTCACAAGCAGTCGTCACTTTTCGAATTTCCGAAAGTGTCGTTGGTCCATTTGTTTATATGACGATGAATCTAAAGCTATAAGGTCCGCAATAACTTAAAATTTACTGATTATGACTTAATAACCTGTAATTGCAACTGTTCATAATAAATAATAAGAATTCACGCCGAATATAGCAACGGAACGGCAATGAGAGAAATACCTGATTTCCACGTAATTCATAAATTTGCCGCAAGAGGCAGCACCCTACATCAAAGTTCTAATAATTGATTCCATGGACCAGTAATAACATGTTACTGGCAATTTTAACGTATACTAATGTATAAACTACTCTATAAGTTATAAGATAAGTCTATTGCCTTTAATGTCCTTATTGTTAGCTTCATTATTTATTTTTTGCTGTTAAATATATTTTAAGGTTATTCACATATTTCTCAAGGAAGTTTGAATGCTGCTGGTTTAATTTATATATTCATTTTAAAGGATTAATACATTGAATTGCAACAAGCGTTAATAAAAATTAGGTCAATCCAAAAAGTATACATACTTTTCAAATTATGAGTATTTGCTTGAATTAATATAATTTCAAGAAAATGAACTAAGTTGGTTGTAAAACAATATTATGTGAAGTTTTAAAGTTAGATTTAATGATAGGTATGCGTCTTGTTTAACAATTGTTGTAATTTTAGGATATTGTTAAATTTGTTGGGGTTGATAAATTGTTGCTGTAGCGTCTCTGATTCGTCCTGTATGGTCGTGTCGTGCGCAAACGTAGCCAAGTCGCTCGGATGTCGTCGTGGTTCGGGACAGCCCAGGACAGTCCCTCTAGGTGCGCGCAACAATCCTTACGAACGCGCGGTGGTGTCTGTCGAATCGCGTATCCCGCCTCAGTCGTTAACGAACACTGCAAGATGGAAGGGCTCGGCGCGTACGGTGGTGGCAAGGCAGGCGGTGCATTCGATCCGATCACATTCGTGCAGCGGCCCCAAGTGATCCTGCGAGCCGTCTGCTGGGTGAGCATTACGATCTCAAGCGCGTTCACAAACACCCACGGCCCCCGCACACCAAAAAAAAAAACCAAAACATCAAATTCACCCAGTGCACAGCGCTCTCGCGGCACACATTTTGAATTATCGATTACGGTGGAAGGTGGGGATGCGGCGTCGTCCACAGAGCGAAAAATTCGAACCCACTATCGATCCGGCAACCAAAACAATTCGGAGATGAATTTCGATAGTTGCGACCTACTGGAACGGAATCGTTCGCATCGCTTTTATGGCGAGGTGGATGAAGATCATCGGTTTCGATCTGTGTGTTACGCATAGGCGATGCAATCGAACCGCACACATTATTGATTTATTTGCCGGGCGCGCGCCATCGCGCCAACCCCTCGTATGCTCCCCCAGGAAGTCACACGAACCGACCCTTGTTCCAGCTCTTCTCGATCATCGTCTTCGGCTGCATATCGTCGCAGGGATGGCAGGTAGATCCAACCACCAAGAAAGAGGTCTGCCTGTACAACGGCGACGCCAATGCGTGCAACTACGGCGTCGGCATCAGCGTGATCGCCTTCCTCGCGAGCATGGGTTTCATCGCCGGCGAGTACCTCTTTGAGCAGATGTCGTCGGTGAAGACGCGCAAGCACTACGTGCTCGGCGACCTCGGCTTCTCAGGTAAACGCTGTTCGTCCATAGAATATTCAGCGGACCTGCTTCATCGGCACTGTACTGACCCGCTATACCGACTTGAAACTGTTGTAGGATTTTGGGCTTTCTTATACTTTGTTGGATTTTGGTATTTGGCTAGTCAATGGGGCAAAGCATCAGATCCAATCAACGGCTACGGCGTGAATAACGTGCAGGCCGCTATTGTCTTCTCCTTCTTTTCCATTTTCACCTGGGTAAATGATCTATTTATACACATACACACATACACTATTTTCACGACCTGATTAGCAAGGTGTCAACTTGCAGATTGGTGACGAAGCGTTGGTGCATGCATTAATTGCACACATTTTTTGCTTTCTTTTGTAAATAGGCCGGTTGCGCCTTGCTGGCGTTCCAACGATTTCGCCTCGGCCACGACTCTGCATTCGCCACGAACTTCGAGACGGACACGTCAATGCCCACCGCGTACCCATCCTATCCGGGTGGGCCTGATGACAACCAATATCAGGAGCCGCCGTTCTCCGGTGGCGGGATGAATCAGCGCGCCGCTGGTGATTTCTCGGCGCCGTCATACTAAACACACGCACGTAACGTAACACAAAGAAACTGCCTGAATACCTGATTTTTATTGGTCTTTAAACGGGATCCATCATACGTTTTGACAAAAGCATTACCAGATGAGAAAATCTAAACCAAAAAATGAAAGAGTAAGCAAATGCACTTTATTTTTTCTAACAAAAACAAACAAAAAAAAGGATGAATTCCACTTGGTGCTCCTTCAGCGAGCGGCGTTCAGTTCCACGCATGCGTCTCCCCCGCATAATTGTTGAGAGTATAACTATATTGATGTACAGCTATCTTAACAATGAACGATTTAGCTAAATATATATGGTATATATAGACATTCGATGGTCGAGCCTGTCCCGGCTCACTCCGGTGGTGGCAGTCGTTTTTTTCGGGCACCGGAGGTTAGCCGATGGGGAACGAGTGTGTACGGTTCACCTGAAAACGGGAAGCATCCTCTTCAATTATGAGCCACCATCGGATGGTTGGGGTCAGGGGGGAGCCGACCGATGGTGTGGTGCGTTTGTACGTGCAAACGGGGTGCTGCATGAACGCAAGACGGACAACGGACTAATTATAGAGGTGTTAATAGCGTTAACCCCTTAACCTACGATGTATATTCGGGAATCTTCGGGGCCTTCGGACGTCTTATGTGGTCAAGCGAATTTTCCGAATATCACCCCCGTGAGGTTTGCGTTTTGGAGTTTGCACCCACTTTAGACGAGGCTCGAGTCATTCTAATTTCATTGAATGACAGAAACCTGATGTCCTCTTGTCCTGTGCAATCATTATTGTTTTTGCGCATGCGTCAATTTAAAATAGCATTTAACTATTGACAACCAATTATGACACGTATGATTCTGAATTAAAATACATCTATGGTGGATCTAAAAAATATAATCTAAAATGCGCCCCATTTTTTTTGTAAAATTTTTAGTTAGTCGAGTATGTTAACCTGTGCTTACATCACGTTAAATTGATGCACGTGCAAAAACAACGATGTCCCGTGCGATAAAAGGAAATCAGGGTCATAGAAAGATCACATGATCGTCGCGTGACCACTTCTTTATGAAAATATTGAGTTGATCGTCTGTGTTAATCTGTGCTGCCGATCTTAATTCGGTTTGTGCCCATCGTTGTACGTTTAGAGGCTAATCGCATTAACGCTCTCGCAAATTGTCCGACTGAAATGATGCGCGTTACCCTTGAGGCACACGATTCGTTGCTTTGGGACAAGTTATCGATCGAATTATCTTTCGCGACGCTTTCTGTAGTAGACAAAAAAGGCAGTAAACAGTTTAAAAATGCCTATCAATGATGTAGACGAATAGTCGCACGCAATTACATGTAGCATTTACGTTGTCTTTGCGTCCGTTTTTCGAACGTCATTCTTGCTTGTTTCTGCTGCCTTGTAGTAGCGATCGATGTAGATAGATAAATGCGAACAGCTTTATGAATACCCATCTTCAGTAATACTTAAATTATCTTCTCTTTATTTGCGTATACAGTGCAACTTATATAGTATAGCAAACATAATTAACGATTTCTTGGAGGCAACTTAATTTCTAATTTGAATATTGCTTTTATTTTGGCATCTGTCCACAGATTTTGATTTTTTTTTTTTGGTTGTTGAATGTGTTTTTGGTGCGTTGAAATATTTATAAGAGATAGTTGGGGAACAAAGAATGAAATTTTCCTTTGATTCCATGTTTTTGATAGGTGCATGCTAGTCGTTTGCAGTTCAGCTCAATGAATACTTGTTTCCATCCTGCGTTCATTCCTTGACAACAATGGCAAAAATGAATAAAATGCTTTAAACATCCCTGTCTTAAATATTAAAGCATATTCTATTAAAAATGTATTATATATTAGATGAAAAAATGAAATGGAGTAAAACTATATTGTGCTAGCGAAACTAAATAATTACTAATAAAAGGGCAGGTGTTAATGAATCGTTGCCGTTTTTCGGGGTGAAGATAACAAAACGTAATAAATACTATGTAACAGTACAATGTAGAAACAATAACATGTCGACGCCCTCAACTCCACGCAGAAAATGAAAGACGATGATGGTTTGCATGTTTATTTTGTCGATGCATCGCATTGCACATTCTAGCAATAACATGCCGGATACGTACCGATTCGGTGGGCGTATTTCTTCGACTAGCGTTAGAATTTTAATGAAAACCTTGTACAGTACTCATGGTACTTAAATGTTTTATGCGCGTTAGGATTAGCCGAGACGTGCGTTCACGTTTGTCTAACGGAACAACACTCAGTTATCACACCACATCTTAAGGCGGCTAATATTTCCACGCGTAACTCGACGAACGACGAGTCATACGACGCATGCTAGCTGATATGGTGCAAGTCACTCGGTAGGATCGTTGTAAAAGCAATGCAATTGTTTAGATTTGTATCGTCGTTGTTGACACGTATTACGTGATGCAGTGGCACGCCTAATAAAACGAATATCAATGCGGATCTGTATCAGTCTGAGAACGAATATCATGACAGTCTCGGCGCGGTTGGCTATTCGAACACATTTACACACAATACTAAGAAATGATAACATTTACAACCATGACGGGGATACTTTTCGAATTGTATTTTGTATGATAGTATTCTATTGTATTGAATGTACGACATATTATAGTATACAAGGGGCGCAGTTGGACGAACACATACACGCAAACATACAAAACGATATTGACTCACAAGCAGAGTAATTTGGAACCGTCGATGTTTGAATCGCTAAACCAATTGATTGTGTGCGGTAACGATGACGGCACTGACTTGTAAACAAACCAAAACAGAAATTTATGAAGATATATTGTATTAATGATGTAAGGAGATGTGTATAAGTTACCAATAAATGTTAATCAGTAAAATTATGTATTTTTCTCTGCACCATCTCCACAAAGTTAACATACGAAGGAGGCTACAACAATTAGTTCGAAGCGAACATATCTGCGGATTTGAGAAAAATAGGAAAAGAACGAGATGTTTAGCCCAATTAGACACTCCAAGTTTGGAGACAAAAATAATTCAGAAAGTCTGCCAAGAGCACTATTTCCTACACAATTTTTTCCTGCAATTGGCTCGGTTCAATAAGTTAGCACAAGTCAAGGATCGGTGACCTTTTTGGGCTGGGGGTCAATATCAACCACAACTTGAATAGTATAGTAACATTTTAGCTTCTTATATGGACCATACTTCATAACTAATGTGGGTCACTTAATTTGTAACTGAGTCACTAGGTGATCCGCGAGAAATATGTTCCCGACTGGCATAGGTTATAGCAAGGCGGTGAGGAACAAGCCTATTACGAACTGCGACAAAAAAAAACAAAAAGTCGTTCCCAAGAAAGTTACTACTTTGGTCAAGCAGACTATATGCTCAGATGTCTCTGAATCCTTGTTACCTAGTGCATGTAGTGCACTGATGTCTTCCTCATATGTTAGTATAGGACAAAGTATCCTATTATGTCTTTCTGTGTAATTTCGAGTGCCTCTTCGTTGCTATCAAGTTTTTATTAACATTTTGCCAGCCTTATTTTCCCATTGTTATCTTCTTGCTATCTTCTCACAGATGAATCTTTGAGAAGTGTTACTTTTAGTCCAATGAGTTATTTTTTCAAGTTTGGAGAGAAAGGTACGTTTAAAGGGGCTAATAGGTGAGACAGGTATTTACATTCTTCCCCACCAGAGATGAATGAATAGAGACTAAATATGTGGATTTACATCTGTCTGCTGTAACTGTACATTCTCTTCCAGGAAATGTCTACGAAATTGTCTTCGCGATCCGACTGACAACCTCATGAGGTTCAGAATAGGTTTGAACTAAGGGTTCATGAACACTAACGAATCTGCAGAAAACTAACAATTGACAAAATCACTGTTCCTGAATGTCTTCCCGCACCTGCTGAATAAAAAGTAAACTGCCTAGTTGTTTCGACTCCACTAAGGCTGCGGTAATATGCAACTGTTCCCCATACGCAATTTCAGCAGTTGAATACCTGCTATCATCCCTCAAAACCGTTCCACCTAACAATATCACAGGCCAGGCCGATGTCCAATTAACTTTTCTGTACCATAATTGCTGCCTTGAAAGTTCTATGAAACCTCAGTAGTACAAATTCTCTTAATGTTCACAATTTTGGCAAATTGGTCAAATAAGGCACTTTCGAACTGAGCGCCCGTGTCTGAAACCACTGAATCATTAAACCTTAATAACTAACCAATTTGATAAAATTGCTTGAGTTAGGCTCCTGCTCGCATATCCTCAATTTGCTCTATTTCTGCCCAGTGAGTGAAACGGCCAATCTTTACAATATCGAAAACCCTGTTGAAGTTGGAACATGTCAATGTGCATATTAGTACACCGAGCACTTGGCATAGAAAATGTCTCTGAAGGTGCTCTTGTGTCTGGACTGATCTTTGACCGCTGACAACTTACCCAACTCCGCGTCCATAATCCAACGTCCTTTTTTGTTCTGTTCGTTTTTGAGTTGCTCGAAACCCTGGATGTAATATGCTATGAATAAAATTAATAGTTTCCTGACGAAATGTTTTAGGAATATACAACAGATGCTGACCAGTGCTAGGTTTCACAGGTTACTTTAATTGCCGAAGATGACAAAGCCAGTTCTTCAGAATGAAGATTAGTGCGATTCTTATGCAAAACTAATTCTGAGTCATCGTTTAAAGCTTCAGAAACCTATTCAAAGTCAACGTTGCTTGTGCACTTTATATCACACAAACGCTGGACAAGGCATTCGCTACTTTGTTGTGAGTACCTCTCACGTATTTAATGTTTGTGGTGAACTGTCGAATAAATTCCAAGGAATTTATCCTTCTTGGTGATTCATGCTGGCCACTGCTTTTGGCCTCTTCCAAGGGTCTCCCTTCAAGCATTGAGCGGAAGTGTCCAATTCCTAGATAGACAGCTAACAATAAGAATTCCACTTATGGCACTAAAGTATCAGTCCTTTGGTTGTGTAGCACGGTGAATCGCGGCCCGAAGCGGTTCAGAATGGTTCTCTATTTAGCAGAATCTGACGTGCTATGGTTCTCTTTTTAAAGTTGACCACATTCAAATTAGAGCTGGTTTCGGCACCAAAAAATGGGAGGTATTCATTAAACGACTCGTCATAAAATGGTTTCTCTAGTAGCACGTAAGTTACATTAGGGATCTAAATTTTAGTTCTGGGTAAATCGTTGCCATCATTACAAGCTAAATCTGGTGAATGCCATGGATGGGGCAGAAGTTCGTAGTCCAATTTGGCCGGGGCTAGACTGGAGGTACCAGACTATGCCAGTGTTGGAAGAGCACTCTTTTCGAATGCTTCTTTTTCTCTGAAATATAGCACTGAATCGGCCCAATAAGTAGCTTAGTTTGTTGTGAGGGGCGAGCCTCTTGCGAATTGCGACCAGATCAGGCCTATTTTTCTGTCCCTTCTGCTTATATTCTTAATAAATCTTATGATATCTTTAGGCGGTACTCTACCCACGTCATCGGCTGACAAAACGTATTTGCCAAGAAGTTGCGTCTAAAATCGTTTGCTGCTTTGAACAAGCAGATCCCTGATGAGGTTCCTTAAAAAAATGTAACGACTCGGGGTAGATCACAGATATGCACTTTTACTTTCGGGATAGTACCAAGCAGAAATGTCTTTTCCGAATAAGCAATCCTTAAATTGTGATTAAGGATTTGTTTCTCTGATGAGTTCGATGTGAGGCTAGTAGGAGGATGTGTCCCAGTATATCAATCCCCGCAATTGTAATTGAGTATATGTGGCTCCTGTTATGCTCATACAAGCCAACGGTTTAGGGGACTGTCACACCGGCGGCGTCGCCTCGCCTCGCTTCGTCGAGCTTCGAATTTCGAGGCCCGACGCGTTCACACAGCGACCGCGCTTCGGCTTCGCATTTCGGTGGCACTCACCCGTCGGCTTTGGCGCGCCATCGTCTATACCGTTGATGGATTCATGACTTCTACAGATGTTCAGATCCGTTTTCGTGTTTTCTCCATTTCTTCTTACCAACTGTTCATTAGAAAGGTTCGTTATCTCTACAACGCTTGTAAAAGTTTGTGAAGCCCAACCAGTTTAATTACCCTGCCTTTGAGCAAACAACACTAACTATCTCTTCAGCCGAAGTCGCTGGTGTGAACGACGCCTTAAGCTGCTCGATTTTCATTAGTTCTATTTTTGCCGCCTGATTTCGACTACCTGCGCCCAAGAATGTTGGAAATGTCTAAATACTCTAATTTTTGCATGCGGGTTAGAGAATTCGAACATGCAACAATGTGCCAAAAAGTAAAAGTTATAGATTTGGGACAATATCAGATGAAACGCATTTATTGTCTTGGTCATTGTGAAACCAATTCTCAAACCTATTTTCTAAAAAGGAAGGAAGGACACAAGTTAGACATACACTAAATGAAGTCTTTACCGAATATGCACCGATTGGCTCCACTGCGCTATAGTTTTCCATGTGGTCCTTATTAACTGTTATGCAATTATATATAGTGATTCTAATCTAATGGTATAATCGTAATTTTGATAAGTCTCCAATCACCGGAGTTAATCTCATCCAGTATTTATGTTGTTCTTATTAACTGAAACTTATGTAATTTTACATAGTTCTGAATCACTACGTAAAATTGTAATGGTAGTAGTAATAGTATAATCTATTTTTTTGGTACATCTCTTATCATGAGTTAATCTTGTTCAATGAAACATTTGCATAATAAATGTTGTTCTCGCAAACACGGCAACAAAAACCAGATTTCCATCTGGTACCCAAGAACATTAAATTTCACATAATTGCTAAGTTTACATGAGCATAAAACATCGCCGCTTCTGCCAAGAATTGTAGGATGGTTGAACCCTCAGCTCTCTGGCGAAATTGTTGTAATTTGTGATTGTGCTTGTGAGCAGTTAATTTATAACAAAAATGTACACCGCACTTTACACATAATTTCAATTTCAACTTTCATTTAACACCTTTGTCAGCATCTAGTTGTCAATGTCGACATTTAACAGGCTTCTCGGTCTGCGCTTTCTCCGGTATATGTCGCCACCAGTATCAATTTGAAACAAAATTAAATTATATATTCCACATACTAAAACTGTAGAATAAACCATCAACAAATTGTATTCCAATTTTCTGCATATTATCTACTAGTAGCATTCTTGTTGGTTTTCGCAGTCTTCGAATTCTTCTCAAGCTTTTTCAGTTTTTCTTTTTCAAGAGTAGAACACAAGACTTTTTATTGGAATGGAATTGTCATCAATTGACAGAGTTTCGTGCCAAAGTTTTGTCTCACTTTTATCGTGTTTATCAAGAAATAATTCGATATTTAACTGATAAAAGATATGAAGAGAAGAGCTAACGGAAAATTTATAAAACTCTAGAAGGCCGTTGACAACAGGAGCGAGGATATAAAGCAAATCACAACGAAGCCAGGTACATGCCAGGAACAAAGCATGGATAAAGGTGGAGAAGGAGGCACTTGCAAAAGTAGCGTACGCTCACCTACTATTTCACCCACTATCTGAGGGGATGATCTAGATGATTGCTAGCAGCAACTTGAATGATTTGTAACTTCAGTGGACGATACAGAACTTGAAGATGCCGAAAGGTGAAATGTACATTGTACGTGTTTAATAAAACGTTCTCATAAAACATTTTTCAAACTCTTTATTTTGTGTTTGTGCAAAATAATGTCATATAAGTGTTCATAATGTGTTTATACCTTTTCTCACTTATCTGCTTAATTGTAAATATATGATCTTGTATGCTTCGTCCACTTCTAAATCTGCTTTTCATCTAATGTAGAATTCTTTCAAATTTCCCTCTTAATTTTGCCTCTATTAATTGTTTGTATAGTTTCATTGCAGCACTGATGACTGTTATGCACCTGTAGTTGTTACATTCCTGTGTACTGCCTTTCTTGTGAATAGGCACGATCTGTGCGATCTGCACAGTAACTTGGTGTTATCTCCTGCTTCCATGCTTTCTGCATAATCCACAGTAGGTTTTCCTTGGCCTGAGGTCCCAATAATTTTAGTATCTCTCCCGTGATTTGGTCTGGTCCAGCTTTACTCTTTTTTATCTTTTTTTATGACGGTCTGGAAAAAAGTAAATGTTTTAATGGAAATTATTGCAGTAAAGTTGAATGTCTACGTACGACTGCATTTATTACATGGAGTGACAATAAATAATTATGTATACCGGGTGAGTTTTTAATGCGAAAACCTCAAATATTTCGCGAAATAAGCCCCCTGCGAAAAAATAGTTTGTAATACAAAAGTAACCATTCCATGGGGAAACATGATCGTACTCAGCCCACTAACCCCAAGTATTTAAGATTTGTTCGAAACACTTTTTCTTAATTGCTTCTGTATGCGATAAAAATCAATTTTATGTATTTATTTTCAAATGTAAAAATCGGGCTTCCTGACAATGGTTACAGTAAATGCTCAAAATCATACCCATAGATTTCAATGAATGAATGTACAGGTAATCCTCGCTTAATGCGGTTTTAAAAAACATAGTTTTGCTTATTGCGATTTTCAATGAGATCAACACATTTTTCACGTGAAACTTCAAATATTTCAAGAAATAAGTCCTCTACGAAGAAATTGCAGGTAATCAAAAAATAGTCATTCCATGGGGATAAGTGATCATGATATACGCAGCCCCTCAACCCACCCCCAGTGGGTATCCCTAATTTTTAATGCAAATTCACATGGTATGATTAAAAGTATGTCAGATTTGTTCGAAACATTTTTTTCGTATTTGCTTCTGTAATTGGTTAAAATTAATTTTATAAATTTGTGGCGGTCAATCATAGCCGCACAAAGAATAAACATCAACATCCGCATCAAAAAATCTTAATCAGCATCCGCCGAAATCTTAATCGATCCGAGACAATAACATCCGAAATGCTGAGGCGTCAAAATCGACACGGCACGTGTTCCGCGTTCCGCAGCGAACAAAGAAATGGTCGCATCAGCATTTCCCCCTATCAATCCTGGACTCCGGCTACGGCAGCCGTCATCACCTGGGACACCAGCATCTACAGCCAGCCGTCTTCACCTGGAGGCCATCGCCACCAACAAGTCCACCATCAGTCAGTCTTCACTCACAAGGAGAGTGTTCCAATTGTCCAACACCAAATTGAATGAAACTTTTTGTACATGTAGTACATATATAGAAATAATTTTTGTTAACGGGATTTTATACTGTTTTGAGCCGTTTGCCCAAAAACAATTTTCAAAGTTTGCCACAAATGGAGCATGGTATATATTGCTCCAACAGCACACTTTGCCGTATCGTAATTATGTGTTATTTGTGTGTTATTTATTGTTATATCATTATTTGTTAAATATATGATTTAACAAATAAGTTTGCAGGCAAAATTCGAACCCGCAAACCTTTCATCAGAACTCTAACTAACACACTACGAAACCGGCGAAGGGTGCTGTTAAAGCAATATATAGAATGATTTATTTGTGGCCAAAATTGTTTTTGGACAAACGGCTCAAACGGTTCAAAACAGCATAAAATCCCGATAATACAAATTATTCCTATATATGTACTACACGTACAAAAAGTTTCATTCAATTTGGTGTTGGACAATTGGAACACTCTCCTTGTCAGTCCGGCTCAGTCCATCATCGACACCAGCTGCCGCCACCAGAGAGTCTGCCGTCACCAAAAGTCTTCACCGTGTCCCTCACCGGCCGTCTCCACCGACTACTCCGACGCCAGAAGCCGCCACCAGTGCTTTTGCCACCGAGTCAGCCGCCAGCCTTCGTCAACTGCAAATCCGATATCATCCACGACTTCCACGCTATTCTCCTTCATTTTGTATCTTTTGTGTCATGTATTGAGGTACAAATAAATCCGACAAATTTATGTTCCAATGTAAAGATTGGGCCAATAATAAGTACACATTTTATTAATACAGATATACCTGGTAATGGTTACAGTAAATGTTTCAAATAATACCCGTCGATTTCAATGCATGCATAAGTAATCTTCGATTTACACGGTTTAAAAAACACGTTTTTGATTATCGCGATCACACGTTTTGATCGCATCAAACAAATCAAACAAATAAGCACAGACCGCATTAAGCGAGGGTTAGTTGTACATTCACTGAAATGTACGGGTATCACTTTGATCAATTACTGTAATCGTTGCCAGGTATATCTCTCATAATAAACTGTGTACTATGCCAAGGAAAAAATTAGCCTGTTTTTTACATTAAAAATAAATTCATAAAATTGATTTTTATTAGGAACAACTACGAAAAATACTTTTCGAACAAATCTTACTTTTTTTTTACATTAATCCTGGGCGGTCAACGCCACTAGCACTGCGACCAGCTTTGATCTATTGTGCATGGATCAATACTACGGGTATAACGGAGATAACCTTAGAAAAGGCTAGAATCTCCTTGACCGACTTCCCTTTAAATTCAGCAAGTCTTAACTGCTCGCTGCCTAGCAAAGAAACTCTTTTCGGTGCTAGGGATGCGCAAGTGCAGAGTAAGTGCTCGGTTGTTTCCACCTCCGACTTACATAGTCTGCAGCTTATGAGGTCGTCTTTGCCAAAATTGTCTAGGTGGTACAAGACCTCGGCATGACCTGTCAGTAGCCTAACAAGTAGCCTAATATCGCTTTTTTCAGCTTTATAATTTCTTGGGCTCTATTGTGTGATACATCTAGCAGCCTC